>JAGFMF010011830.1:23797475-23810086 GCA_019455555.1 Galemys pyrenaicus | reverse complement strand
GGTTGGCCTGAGTGCAGGGGCTGCGTGTCACATGTGGCTGTGAAAAGCCGAGTGTTGGAGTGACAGCAGAGAGTACCCTGGGGATTGGGTGATTACCCCCAAAATAGAATCGCCAATCCCGAGAGAAAGTGAGAGCATCCTGGGGGTGGGTGCGGTGTGTGGCTTGTGGCTGAGACCACCGCCAGAGAAGGCCAGGAATCCTGATGACTCCTGGCATGAGATGGCAGATGCCGTGAGTGGTTCCCGCCTCGCATGTAATCGGTGCCTTCGGCAGCAGATATGGTGGATCATCTGCTGGTGCCAATAATCTTGTTTTTTGCCCCTAGGTTGGTGCCCTGCCTAGGCATATGTGCTCATTTGTATTATGCTGTATTTTGCTGCATTGCTTGATGGATAATTTGATGTATGATTTGTATGGTGGAAAACCTGAGGGGGTGGACTGTAGGGTTAGAGAAATCAGGTCTTTCCACCCTCCCACCACTGTGATGATGGACACCTGCGGTGCTGCGGGCATTCCAGGGTGGCATGCGCAAGTGGGCACACCTGCGTTGGACATGGGCTTAAATGGGCAGCGTCATGAGGACGCCAGGACCTACAGTACTGATGAGCAGCAACAGGAAAACAGCCAAAAGAATGAGGTGTGCCAGGGGCTGGGAGGCCTGCTAGCTTCCCAGCCCCCCGGCACCCATCCCTGCCATGTACCTGGCCACCTCTACTAATAAGAGCATGAAAAGCCACGGAGGGCTCCAAGACTCTCCTTCCTTGACCCATCTGCTAAGAACCATCCTGAACCTTGCTCCTGTGCCTCCCTTTCCTGCCTCTACAAGAGCCCTCACCCAGTAAGTAACAGAGCTGGAATTCAGACCCAAATATACAGGACCTCTAGTCTCCTACCTTCCCACACTGATGCTATGGCAAAGACATCAGGACGGCGGGAGTAGGGAGGTTTTGAAACCTTGGTGGGAGAATTAAGTGTGAGAGAAACGGAGGTCCAGACCCTGTGCTTACGGATCCAGCCAATATTTCCGGAATTCCTGCCGAGTGAAGCCCAGACTCGAGGAACTAGCTCCCTCTTGTGGCAGCTGCCGCTCATCGCTGAATGATCTGGGAGGAAGTAGCCAGGTAGGCTTGGGGAACACATTAAAGATCTAGACCTGCCTGTCCAGAGTTGCCACTAGCCACGTATGTCTGTTGAGCACTTACAACATGCTAGTTCCGACTGAGATGTAATGTTAAGTACTGACTTGAAAGTACGAAAAAAAAGATACGATGAAATATTTCATTAACAACTTCTGTATTGATTACATGTCACAATGGTATTTTGGCTACACTAGGTAAAGTGAAGTATATTTTATTTTTTAAATTAATTCACCTGTATATTTTTACTTTTTGAAATGTAACTTCTAGGAAAAAAATTCTTTTTAAAGATTTATTTATGCATACAAGAGCTGGGGTATAGGCCAGAGTCACGGGAGGTGAGAGGAGTCACCAGAGACAGAGTGGGGAGCAGAACAGGCAGATGGACTGAAATACACTGCTGAGGAGCGCAGAAGACGAGGCAGAGAGGTCTGCTGTGCCATGTGGGTCCCCTCCCTGGCCTGGGATGTAACTCTCGCTGCTGTGCTGCGGATGCTTCACAGTGCGGCGCTCAACCGCTGGGCCACCAGGGAGGCCTCCTAGAAAATTTGGCTCATATCTCGGGCTCAGAGCATATGCAATCTTACCAGATTCGGCAAATAAAATTTGGATTCTGTAGGGTTAGAGAAATCAGGTCTTTCCACCCTCCCACCACTGTGATGATGGACACCTGTGGTGCTGCGGGCATTCCAGGGTGGGCATGTGCAAGTGGGCGCACCTGAGTTGGACACAGGCTTAAATGGTCGGCATCATGAGGATGCCAGGACCAACAGGACCAACCAACAGCGAGAGCAGCAGAGAGAGAAGAAGCAGCCGAGAGGGCGAGATGTGCTGGGGACTGGGAGGCCTGCCATGTACCTGGCCACCACCGACAATAAAAAGTATAAAAAGTCATCGAGGGCTCTAAGACTCCCTTTCCTTGACCCATCTGCTAAGAACCATCCCGAACTTGCTCCGTATGCCTTCCCGACGCTACAGATGCCCAGCGAAATTCGAATTTCAGATACAAGTAATTTTCAATACACTTAGTAAAAATATTTAGTTTAAATATGCGATATTTGGAACATACACTGAAAATTCATGATTTATTTAAAATTCCACTTTAGTTAGGTGTCCTATATATCATCTGGCCGCCCTAATCTGTTCCATGAACAGCACTAAACTACACTCTCGCTCCTCAATGTGGTCTGAGGCAGCTGAGGTCTGGCCTGGGAGTTGGTTAGGAATGCAACAGCTGAGCCTCACCCCTGGCTACTGTACCAGATTTCAGTTTAACAAGATCCCCGGGTGATTTGTGTGACTATCAATATTTGAGAATCATCGGACTGGAGAGCACCAGCATAGGTGAAAATGCACAGGAGAAGGAAGATGGGACTGTCCAGTGCTCCTCCCCAGACGGACAATCCTGCACTCCATACCCTCAATCCACCTGTCTCTCTCCTCCATTTCCACAACACCCCAACACATAAAGGTCTGCTGAGTAAAAGAGTTAAGCATGAAAGTGAGTGAGTGAGTGAGTGGCTAAGTGTGTGCACTTTTGAAATAGCAAATAAATTCATGAACAGCTAGAAGAATGATCAAATGGAGAATGCATAATGAACCCTGGACTGTACAAAGCCCAGTGGAAAAAAGCAGACAGTGCAGAGAGAAAAGTGACCAAAAACCTGTCCCTTCCTGGCCCAAGATGAGCTTCCTAGAGGAGGTGCACTCCTCCTGGTTAAAGAGCCACCACCTGCAGCCCCCTCTTGGGTGGGAAGGAAAGAGCCTCCTTCCTTATCCAAGCTAGTGCCTTGAAACATCTGTGGGACCTGGATACATCCCCCTTGCTCACCAAGCTGGCTCACCCTGACCGTGGGCTGACCTATCACCAACTGGTTTCCCTTTAGTACACAGCAAAAATTTCAGGAAAAGTTTTAGAGTTTTTATTATTATTATTGTGTAAAGTGAATCGGGGTCAATTTGTTTTGTTGCTTCTTTAATTATTATTTCTTCCAATGGTAATTTCTTTCTTGGTTTTCCTTTTGCACTATAAATCCAGTACCTGCCCCTGTAGAAAGCCAAAGCTAAAAGTCCTGCAATAACCCCTTCTTCCATAGACAAGTACTGCTAAAGTTTTGACTATAGCTTTCCAAACATTGTATGTATTTAACTTGACATACTGTAGGGTCAGAAAACTATCAGGTCTTTCCGCCCTCCTGCCACTGGTATGATGATGGACACCTGCAGTGCTGCGTGCATGCCTAGGTGGGCATGCGCAAGTGGGTGCACCTGAGTTTGGACATGGGCTTATATGGGCTGCGTCATGAGGACGCCAGTACCAACAAGCAGCGAGAATACCAACGCAAGCAGCAGGACCAACGAGCAGCAGCAGCAGAGGAGCAGCAAGGGCAGCAGTAGTGGAACAAGAGCAGCAGAACAAGAGAGAAGAAGCAGCCAAAAGGGTGAGATGTGCCGGGGGCTGGGAGGCCTGCCAGCCTCCCGGCCCCCCGGCACCCATGCCTGCCATGTACCTGGCCACCTCTGACAATAAAAAGTGTACAAGCCACCGAGGGCTCCAAGACTCCTTCCTTTACCCCGGTCTGCTAAGAACCATCCAGAACTTGCCCCGTGCCACCTTCCTGCCACTACACATACATATTTTACTTAAATGAAATCAAGTTAGACTTAGTATCTTATGACCCCCTTTTTCACTGACTAACACATATCTTTCATAGGTACCATAGTATATATATCTACTTCATTCTTAAAAGTGGTGATAAGGGGCCTCCCTGGTGGCGCAGTGAGTTAAGCAACACACTATGAAGCAAACCGCAGCCACTGCAGCACGAGTTTGATCCCTGCTGCCGGCCAGGGAGGTGACCCACGAGGCGCAGCAGACCCCTCCTGCCTCTCCCAGTACTCCCCTCAGCATTCCTATTACAGACAATGCTGTGTATGCAGTCACCCTCACTTCATCTAGTGAATATCATTGCTTATCTGAAATTCAAATTTAACTGGATGTCTTATATATTCTCTGGCCACCCTAATATGAATATTCAACAGCATTAATCTGGACTCTTGCTACTCAGAATGTGGTCTTCTTTCACATTTCCGCTCAAACTCTACTTTCTCAGAGACACTTTTCCTGAACGCCCCAGTCAAATCTTTCTATTATCCACTGTAGCAGCATCATGAGCCTCTCCTTTGTGCCTCTTATCACCATAATAATTTCAGGTTTATATTTGTAATGTGATTAATTGTCTCTCTCCTTATTATTCTACCAGCTTAATGAAGACAGGTTCTGAGTAATTTATTCATCATTGTATCCCCTGCATGTAGCACAGTGTCTATCTAGCTCAAAACAAGTTCTCAATAAATACATGATGGGACAAAGGAAGAAAGGCAGGAAGGAAGGGAGGGAGAGGAGAGGGAAGGGAGGGAGGAAGCGATGAAGGGAATGAGAGAGGGAGGGAGGGAGGAAGGGAAGGGGAGAGCAGAGAGAGCAGAGCGAGAGAACAAGAGGGAGGAGTGGGAATTGAAAAAGAAGGGGAGAAGGAGGGAAGGAATGGAAGAGTGAGGGAGGGAGCGGGAGAGAGGTGGAGAGGGAAGGAAGACTAAGGGTATGTTTGAGATAGAGAATAAATAAATTTAAGAGCAAATAGAAAATGATTCATTGGGGAAATTCAGAGTGAACTCTGAACTACACGACACCCAGAGAAGGAGGCAGGTGGCTTGGGAAAACAATTAATTGTGTGAATTAATTAATTAATTAATAAAAGAATCGAAGAAATTCTGTCTACTCACTTTACCCCTTCTATTTTCTCAGGCGCTTCAAACTCTCAATTATTCCCTCCCTTTTAAATCTTTATTATTATTCTTCTTTGCTAGTTTCCCATCAGCCTTTACCCACTCTAACCAAGCCTTCTCATGCCCCCCAATTTTCCTTCAACTCCATGTCCCTTTCTCATCTTTCATGACCAAACCTATAGAAAGAGACTGTAATTCTCTTTACTACTGCATACCCTCTCCATATATTCTCCACTTCTCCATATATTCTTCTTTCCCACTTCTCCACTCCAGATATTCTGACTTCTTCCCCTCCCATGCTACTTAAATTACCCTTAGAAGAGAAGCCAGTGGACTCTTCACCACTCAATCTACTGGGCGCCCATCAGCTTTCCACCTGCTTAACCTCCAAAAGCATTAGACACAGTCACACTCTCCTCCTCCAAGGACCCTTCTTTTGCCTTCTATGGTGCCCTCCCCAATCTCCCTCCACCTCTCCAACCAACCTTCCCAGTCTCTTTGACATTGCCCTCTGCTCTGCCTATTGTCTGGTGTTTATTGCATTTCCAAGGGTCTTGCCCTTGACATGCCATGCTACAGATATTCTTGTATATTCCTGGACATTGTTTTCTTCTAATAACCATTTTCCTCTAATAACCACACTCTCATCAGGTGTCATCAATATGCTCCAGACTCCCATATCTAGCATGTATGGGACCCTCTACCTACATGACCCACCCATACCCAATTCAACCTCTATCCTACTGAACTCATCTCTATTCTTTCTCCAACCTCCAGAGTGGTTTTCCTTCTGCCATACTTTTCATTTCAGTGAGATCTACCAAAACTCCCTCACATAGAGGCTTCTTTTTTACCTTTCTCAATATTTATCTACCAAAACCTATTGCCACTGACACCTCTGGGACAGGTACTGCATTGGCTCACACACTCATCCAACTACCTCCTAGTGCAACTTCCTTTATAGAGGGTGTACATTTGTCTTGCTTTCTTGCCACTAAGTAGGATTTATGTGATTAAAATTCTAAATACATGAAGTTGCATGTTGATTTGATCAGAACTGGTAGATAGGAGAAGAGGTATGGTATGGGGATCCATGTTGCTTGTCATTATCCTTTGAATGAAGTCTAAAATCCTTCACCATCATTTAAACTCCCCATCCCCCATGTCCTGGCTTCTGTAAAATTCCCTGGCCCCACTCTCACATTCACCCCACCTCACTCTGCACTGCAGTTTTTCCAAACCCCCTTACGTACTGGGTTCTTAGCATACTTGCTCTTCATTTCCAGTTTTTACACAAACTGCTATCAACCTGAAATACCCCTCATTATCTGGTTCTTTCCCCCTATTTCTGGACTCACTTCTAGTCATCCTACAGGATCTGTTGTCCATCACTTCATTCAGAAAGTTTGCATAACTACAAAGAAGAAATTAAATTCTCTGGAGAATCACTTTTTACTGTTTCTTGCCTACAGACAATGAAGTCTTTGGGGACCAAGACCATGTCTGTCTAATTCACCACTGAGTCCCTAACGCCTTGCAGAATCATCAGGATGCTTCCTAATTTGTTTAAACAAATGAATGCTTTAGTAAACATACTTGGACATAAATTGTACCTAATGTCTCAGTGCCTCTGTTTCTTCATCTATAAAGTTTAAGTTCTTAAGCTCCTGTCTCATAGAGCTGTTGTGGAAATTTAATTGGGCAATACCTCTAAGCTCCTAATTAATGCCTGCTATAGTATAAGCTCTCAATAAATGTAGAAAGTATTACTATTATTTCTTCATATAAGGAGGTCTTGTGTGAGTCAGTATCAAAGAAGTTGGTGCAGGAGCTATTTGAGACCGGGGTATACATGATATGAAACAGGGACACCTGCAGAGGAGCAGAGACCCAGAGATAAAGGTGATAAGACCGTAACATCCTGAGGAAATTGCGGACACCTTGGGCTGGATTTCAGAGACCTATGAGCTATACAGGGAGTGGTAGAACAGTTCTGATTTAGAACTCAAGAAGCTGAGTGACTGGGTAAGCATGACCAATACACAGACATGCATCTCCATAGCAGGAGGATTTCAAAGGAGAAAAAAAATTAACTCTACTTACTTCTCCTTGCAAAATAATAATAATAATAATTCTGCAGAAAAATAATTCTGACTCAAGCATCAACCAAAACAAAAAACAAGTGCCTCACCATCAGGACATTTGGATTCTCATTCTACAAGCCCCGTGGTATGGTTGATGACACCATTCTCTCCACGAATAGTAAATGTGTAAGTAATTTACATTTGTAAAACTATAGTGTTTATTCCACTTGTACTGAAAACAAAATACATTTTGCCTTAAAGGAGTATTAGAAGCTCTCCTTCCAGTGAAATTGAAAACTGCTTACAGCTTTGATGCTGCTTCCTTCAACTTCTTCCCATCAAGATTTCAAAAGTCAGATGTTCAGGTTTTTCAGAAAATATATTATGCATAAAAAGTAAATTGCAAGTAAACTAAATACTAAACAGTGTGGAGAGGTTAAACAAATAGGGTCTATCCACATAATAGAATGTTAAAAATTATGCTTCACCTATGGTGAAGTTTCATGAGTGAACTGATGGTGGGAATTTTATGGGTGTACACTATGACATAAAAGATATAAAAATAAATCAATAAATATATACTAATTTTAAAAACTATGCTCCCAATGAATTTTTGATGAAAAAATATTTTTGATAGATATAAAACTAACTCAAAAACTATATGTGTCTCATGACCCTAACTGTGTAAAAAAATGTATTCTATAAAAGAAGAGTAGAAGGAATAAGTAGATATCACTTAAAGGTAGAATAACAATTTACGATTTTACTTTCTATGATTTTCTTGGGATACCCTTCAGTTATCCAACAGCTTTAGGATTCTTTTTTAATTTTCCTTTTATTTTTAAAAATTTTCATCAGGCTTTGTTTTTCAGAACTGTTTTCAGGAAAAAACTGATAGACTAAAAGAAAGGTATAGAAATTTCTCATATACCTACCACCCTAGCAAGAAATTTCTCATATACTAACCACCCCAACCATCACAGTTGATGAACCTACTTTGACATACCATTATCACCCAAAGTCTGCAGTTTTAGGGTACATTCTTGGTGTTGTACATTCTATGGATTTAGGCAATATATAATGGCATGTTTCTATTAAAACAGTCTCACTTCCTTAAAGTCCTATATTCCGCCAATTATTTATTTTTCCTTTGGAGCTGCCATTTTATAAGATGGAAGCTACAGTGAAACGTGCATGTTTAGCAGACAAGAGATTATCAGGTCTTTGTTTCAGAGTCAAACCAAGCTAGCCCTAGGTTGTAGATGGTTCTAGGAAATATTTTTGTTGGACATTTATCTATATAAGCAACACGATTCTAAATGTATTTGATTAAAAACATTTTGGGAAAGATTTTTTTTTTTAATGTACAGATCCACATGAGGTGTAGAGGGATATGTCGATGAGGACTTAGAACAGTGGGTGGCAAGGTGCTTCTGTATTTGTTTGCTGTCCGATTGGTGGAGGGCCCCGGGCATCCAGCACCACCTCTCCTGACTAAGGGACAGGAACCATCTCTTATTATTACTTACAATACCATGGTTCTTTGCAAACTATGAAAAATATACATCTTGTTTCTGTGGCTTGCTAATACACTGTTATTAATTTCCTCAAATTTTACTGATTTGCCATAAGTTTACACTACTATATACTTTGGGGGTTATAACTTCGCATCTTTATATGTGTGTATGCTTCGCTCACCCTCCATCAAAGCCCCAGTGCCAGTACTTAATCCCCTTCCTTCCTCTAACCTCTCTTCCATCCTCTCTGACCCCCTCTGGTAACCAGTGTAGTTTACGATCTAAGTATTATTTTTTGTTGTGTTTCATCAGTTTATTTTCTTTGCTATTTATATCCCACAAATGAGTGAAACTATTTGGTAACTCTTTCACCTCTGATTTATTTTGCTTAGCATCTAAAAATCCATCCATTTTGTCCATAAAGGTAATATTTCATCTTTTTAATTACTGAGTAGTATCCCATGGAGTATATATTCCACAATTTCCTTATCCAGTCATCTGTTGATGGGCATTTAGGTTGGCTTTATGACTTGGCAATTATGAATAATGCTATAAACCTAAGAGTGCCTTCACATATTAGTGTTTTTGTTTCTTGGGGTGAATTCTCAGGAGTGCCATTGCTGGGTCAAATATCATTTCCACTTTTATTTTTTGGAGGAAATCTCCATATTGTTTCACATAGAGACTGCACCAACTTACATTGTCACTAACAGTGAATGAGTGTTCCTTTTTCTCCACATCCTCACCAACAAGTATTACTTACAGTCTTTTTGATATAGACCATTATCACAGAGATGAGGTAATACCGCCTTGTGGTTTTAATTTACATTACCTAAAATTTCATGTTCTTAAACATTTTCTGCCATTTTTTATTACTTATCATTAAGGAAAAAAAATGAACACTATTACTTAAAGAAATCCGTTTGTGAAGGACAATGCAAGTTGGAGCTTTCATTTTCCCCATGACTCAGAAATTCATTAAGTATATTTTCAGCTCCCTACATAAAAGCACCCAATGGTGAATACTCAGTTCGTGTGTTGAATATCAGGAGGATACAGGAAACCCTGCAGGTCTAGAGCTAGTCAAACAGAAACCAGCCCTGCCCCTTGTTTGCTCTCTTGTCTCACTAGCTTCCTGAGAGTGGGAAACGTAGAGCCCCACTCCTTCCGGACCCTAAGTGTCACGCAGGTAAGGGCTGTGCTATCAGGCAAATGAAAGTTTCTACAACTATTACCCCACCTGCTTTACATTTTGGGGTTTCTTTGCATTGCATATGCTAACTAAAGGTGATTTGATTTCTTACTTTTTTTTTTTTTCATTTAAACTGATCAAAAGTCACAGGGTGGGGCAACTCTCTTTGTTTCACATACACAAACTCTAGTAGGAAAACAGAACACAGAACCTCTACAGGAGTGCACTGAAGCATCCTTTACTCCCTCTTATTGGTGCATGTACAGAAACCTTCCCAGGAAAAACAGCAATATATTTCCTTCAGCAGACCTCCACTCCTCCAAGTGAAATTTTAATTTTAATTTTATAAATAAGATGCTTTCTCTCAACACCAGATTCTGTCTATCCTTCACTTTCTTGATGTCCCTTAACACAAAATTTTTAATTTTGAAAGCCTAATTTCTCTGTTTCCTTTGGTTGCATGTGCTTTTGGCTTCATATCTAAGAAACCATTGCGTACTCCAACAGGACAAAGATTTATGTCCAGGTTTCTTCTAAGAGTTTGTAGTAGTAGCTATTACATTTAGATCTTTGGTCCATTTTGACCAAATGGTTAACTTTTGTATATGAGGTAAGGGAGTGGGACCAGCTTCATTTTTTGCTTGTGGATATCCAGTCTTTGTTGAAGAGACTATCCTTTCCCCCTTTTGAATAGTCCTGGCACCCTGTCAAAAATCTTGCCCATAATGTTAGGATTATATCTGAACTCTTAATTTGATTCCACTGAGCTACCTGTTTATTATTATTCCTTTGCCACACTGTCTTGGTTACTGCAATTCTGTAAGTTTTCAAGATGGAAAAACATGAGCTTTCCAGTTTTGTTATTCTTTTTCAAGATTGTCTTGTTTATTTTGGATCCCTTGGATTCCCAAATAAATTTTAGGATAAGCTTATCATTTCTATAAAAAGAAGTCAGCTGGAATTTTTATAGAGACTTCACTGAATTCAAAGACCAAGTTTGCCACCTTAACAATGATTGAAAACAACACGTGCAAGGGGTTTTTTTCATTTATTTCAATATTTGTTAATTTCAATAATTGTTTTTAATTTTCAAAATATAAATTTTGTACTTCTTTGATTAAATTCTCCCTAAACATTTTACTCTTTTTAGGTGGAGGTGTTTTCTTAATACCATTTTTAGGTTTTTCTTCTCAAGACAAGAAATGCAGTTAATTATTATATATTAAACTTGTCCTTCGATTTCCTCATTAAATAGTTTTTTTCCTTTTCTTTTTTATAATGTATATTCATTACATCATCCTTCATTTTTGTACAATGTATGTTTTCCCCATGAAATTCCCACCACCAATTCACCCATGCACCGCCTTAGTATCTTGTGCTCTTCCCATCTCTATCCTGCTCCTTCTCCCTTCTCTTCCCTACAGAATGTCTCTGATCTATAGTTGCCTGATGATTTTGACTTTTACTTTTTCCTTCTTCTTTATTTATATATATTTGACATCAAGTGTAGTCCCCATGGAATTCCCACTGTTTCACCAGTGCACCATCATCTCAGTCCCTTGTGCTCTTCCTCCCCTCATCCGAGTTGCTCCCCTGCCCCCTCAAATGTCTCTGATTTGTTGTTGTCTGTTTGTTTTTGTTGTGTTGTGGTGTGGTTTTATTGTTATTATTCTTTTCCTTGATCCCTCATTTGGTTCCCTTATATTCCTCTTAAAAGTGAAACCATCTGATACATTTCTTTCTCCTTCTGACTTCTTTCACTGAATATAATCCCTTGATTTTAACTTTATTGTGGTTACTTTTCCCCCAATGCCTTATTTGGTTCCTCTACATTCCTCCTATAAGTGAAACCATTCAATATTTTTCTTTTTCTTTCTGGCTTATTTCACTGAGCTCCATCCATATTGCTGTGAATGGCATGAGTTTATCTCATCATAATGTTTTTTTAGTGATTCCTGAAGATTTCTTGTGTAAGATAACATCATCTACAAATAGAGATAGTTTTATTTCTTCCATTTCAATCTAGACTCTTGTTTCATTTCTTGCCTAGTTACCCTGGCTAGAATCTGTAATACAATGTTAAAAAGTGATAAGAGTAAATAATCTTGTATTATTCCTAATCTAAGGGAGAAGGTACTCAATCTTTCATTGTAAGATTCAGTGTTAGTTATGGGGTTTTAATAGCTACCCAAATCAGATTTAGGATATTTGCTATGATACTTTCACTATCTAAAAATTCCCGTGACCAAGCACCCAAAGTGTGCTGACTGGCCAGCGTTCGGTCACATGCCACCTCTAGAGAGGAAACTGCTCCACTGAAACCTAATAAATTGGAAGGAATAAACTGTTTCACCTCAAAAAAGCAGTCAAGATGCTATAACGTAAGGTGACCATCTGTGCCTATTTGACCAAAAATGAAAAATTTCCAGGGACCTAGGATCTTCTAGGACAGTGATATAACTAGGACAATACCAAGTAAACCAGGATGACTAGTCACCTTAGTGCTGTTATCAAATAATTCAAAAAGCTAACATTGAGCCACAGTGCTCTATGACCCATGTGTCAAAATAAATACCAGATTCTTCCTCAAGGACTTATAGCACCTGCTCTCAGGCGAGTCCTTCCCACCCTGCCCTCAGTGGTAGACATACGCTGTCAGGATCACTGTATTACAGCCTGGGGTAAATAGCAAACACAGACCTGGCCTCATGCTCCTCACTTAGCTGCATCTGAATGACTCCGGTCCACTCCAACCAGAGTTTGGTTTTTTTAAATTTTTTTTATTAAAATATTTTTAAATTTACACATACTTGCCATTAATTGTAATCCCCATGTATTCCCCATCACCATCTCACCAGTGCACCATCACCTCAGTCCCTCGTGCTCCCATCTTCC
>JAGFMF010011830.1:23771658-23786816 GCA_019455555.1 Galemys pyrenaicus | reverse complement strand
ACCCCAGTTCTTGTATGCATAAATAAATAAAATACTAAAAAAAATTAGAGAGAAACAGACCCCAGAGGACCAAAGACCTCTTAATCCGGGTTCAAGCATCCCGCATGCCAGGCACAACTCATTTGTATTGATACAAACAACCCCCTCCCCTCCTTGTTAGTTATTAGACAATGAATCATTCTTTTAGTATTTGTTCTTGTTCAGGTGCACATTCACAGTTGAGGTTCTATGTTATCAGGCTGCACTGCTCTCTCTTCTAATCTAGTTTACTTCTGAGGCAATGGTTTCACTGGCACAAGAAAGAATATCCTAATCTGTACATGGGCCAGTCTTCCCATGTCAATCAGTCTTTTAGCCATGACCAGTCTTCTAGCCATGACCCAGATATTTTCCTTATCTCAGCACTTCACACTTTTAAGGATCTACAACATAATGTAATATAACCTTGTAGTAACCCAAGAGGCAGGGATCATAACAGCCCAAATTGTGCCTATTACATTACTCACTGAGGGTTTATTGACTATATATTTCATTTCTAGAAATTCTAGGAGGGCAATTGCCAAATCTTTCTATTATTGTTTTATGGTGAACTTTATTTGCATATGATTTTAGTTCCTTCTTTTATACCTTTAACCAATATTATCTGACTTTCCTGGAGTTTCTTAAGTCTTGTGGTCTTACCCATAACCAAGAGGTGCCCTAGAGTCAGCTGACAGGAACCGTTTTTGTGCATTTCTTCCCAACTTTGCGCTCAGTGATCTGACATTGGTAACTCAAAGTCAGCCATCGTGAGAGAATTTATGCCATGGAAATTGGCAAATGCTACAAGTCAGCTTTTTTTTTTTTTTTTGAGAGTTAGTTTACCAGTATGTAGATCATTGTTTATAATAGATTTTGAATTTTGAGTTCCAAGCTCAGGTTGTACAAGGTTTTAAATGCACCTGTACTGAGGGTTTTGCAGTTGCCTCTGTTAGTCATTCCAGATGTGTTATCAACTTGGAATCCCTTCTAGTGCTATTTTCTTAATGTGGGAGTTCCAAGAGCAAGAGGTGGGGGTATATAAATTCAAACCCCAACAACATATGAAACAGAGGCTTTCCTTCTGTGCTTTCTATACGGTTCCATTGGTCTGTGTATCTTTGTTCCAGTACCATGCTGTTTTAATTACTATTGCTTTGTAGTAGAATTTGAAGTCTGGGAATGTGATACCTCCATTCTCCTTTTTTGTCAATAGAGCTTTGGCTAATCGGGGTTTCTTGTATCTCCATATGAATTTCATCGATATTTGGTCTATTTCCTTAAAGAAGTTCATTGAGATTTTTATTGGTATTGCATTGAATCTGTAAATTGCTTTTGGTAGGATGGCCATTTTGATAATGTTGATTCTTCCTATCCATGAACAGGGGATAGCTTTCCATTTATTTGTGTCCTCTTCTATTTCTTTTAACAGTGTTTTATAATTTTTTCTATGTAGGTCTTTTGTTTCTTTTGTTAGGTTGATTCCCAAGTATTTGATTTTCTGGGTTTCAGTTGTAAAGAGTATATTTTTCTTGATTTCTTCTTTAGATTGGTTGTTTGTGTAGGAAGGTTACTGACTTTTGTGCATTTATTTTGTATCCTGCTACTTTACTAAACTGGTTGGTTGTTTTAATTAGATTTTATGTAGAGCTTTTGAGGTTTTCCAAGTATATTACCATATCGTCTGCAAATAGATAGTTTTACTTCCTCTTTCCTTATTTGGATTCCTTGTATGTTCTTATAACTATGGACAACTGATCTTTAACAAAGGAGAAAAGAATTTGCAATGGAACAAACACAGCTCATTCAATAAATGGTGCTGGCAAAACTGGTCCACCATATGCAAAAAAATGAAACTGGACCACTATCTCACACCATGTATAAAAATCAACTCAAAATGGATAAAAGACCTAAGTGTAAGACCTGAAACTATAAAATATATAGAGGAAAACATAGGTAAACTGCTGCAAGGAATACATCTTAATAACGCCATTGAAGATGCATCCCCCAATAAATAAAAATGAGAGAGAAGATAAACAGATGGGACTACATCAAGATAAAAAGCAAAGAAAACATTAAATAAAACAAAGAGAACCCCACTGAATGGGAAAAAAAATCTTTGAGCTCCACACAACAGACAAGAGTCTGATCACAAAGATATACAAAGAACTTGTAAGACTCAAGAAAAAAAAAGTAAAAAACCCAATTAAAGAAATGGGCAGAGGAACTTAAAAGACACTTCTCCAAAGAAGACATACACATGGCCAACATGCACATGAGAAAATGCTCAACATCCCTCATAAGCAGGGAAATGCAAATAAAAACCACAATGAGATACCATCTTATATGGGTAAGAATGGCACATATAAAAGAAACCAACAACAACAAATGCTGGTGAGGACGTGAAGAAAAAGGTACCCTAGTACACTGCTGGTAGGAATGCAAGTTAATCCAACCACTATGGAAGGCCGTATGGAGGTTCCTCATTCTACTAGAGATGGAACTACCATATGATCCGGCAATACTGTTCCTAAGGCTCTACCCAAAGGACACAAAAACACTGATCCAAAAGAGCACGTGTACCCTATGTTTATTGCAGCACTATTTATAATTGGTAAGACCTGGAAACAACAAAAATGCCCAAAAGTAGATGACCAGATCAAGAAGATGTGGTACATATACACAATGGAATATTATTCAGCAATAAAAAATGATAAACTAGGGCCATTTATAGAATCATGGATGGAGCTAGAAGGAATTATACTCAGTGAAACAAGTCAGAAGGCAAGAGAAAAATATCGGATGGCTTCACTTTTGGGAGGAATGTGAAAGAGCAACAACTACAAGGAAAAAAAGAAGAAGAAGAAGAAAGAAACAGAGGCTGGTGGTCACTTAAGCTCAGAGAACTTTGTCCTTTTTTTCCTACACACAGACCAGAACATACTAAGCCTAACAAGTTTCCTTACTTTCTCTTAGGACCAGTGAGCTGAATTTTCTAGTTTGTCACCTCACTCTATAATTGAATTGCTGAATATATTATTAAATTATCTTATGCAGTGACTTTCAAATTATGCTCCCTGAAGTCCAGTGGGATTATAAAAAATGATATGAGTGGTAACTTCGTGGAATAAGGGAAAAATGGACAAGCTCTTCACTCCATCCTATAAACTAAAGTAACACACTTTTCTTTCCTCCTCACACTGCCACAAAGAATACACACACACAGAGCTTTTATCTACATGACATACACATCTTCCTGAAAATATCATAGTGAACTGAGCTCCACATTTTAAATTATCAGATTTTTTAGATATTCCAAACACTTTACATTTTAAGGGGGGGAATTTAGGATCAGAGGAGTTAGCCAATGATATGTGACATAGTTCTGTATGTGAGCAAGAAGAATTGAGACTTGAATTCAGGTTCAAAATAGGTGGAAATGAGAGTTGGATCAAAAAAAAAAAATAAAGTCTTTCTGTGACTGGAGATACTTTGCGTGAGATTAGGGTTTAGTTTCTAATCAATGTGGTAGAACAACATGAAAGTGATTTGTTGGTCACTAAAGTTTTTAATTATACTACTATCAGGCTGCCCTACAATATATGCTACTGTTTTCTGAGCAATTTTCTATGCAGCGCTAAGCACCTCACATGCACTATCACATTTAATATACAAAACAATCCAGGAAGACAAACACTATTATCAAATTTGACAGAGGAAGAGAACAAGACTCAGAGAGTGGGTAATGTTACTGTTGTCTCATCAGTAGTGGAGTGAAGACTGAACCCTGGGTGTCTAGACCCAGAGCCCAAAGCCTCTTGCTGCCTCTGCTGCCTCCCCTCCTCCATGATGCTGCTGAAGGCAGAGTCAGTGCCACCGAAGCTGCAAGCAGCTTGAGCACATTAACTACTCAGTTGCATCAAATAACCGCAGTCATCAAACACTTGCAGATTCCTTATTTGCAAATTCTCCGACTCACTAAAATTTATTTTTATCCTAAAATCAATACTCTAGCTGTTTTCCTTTTTGTTATTGGGATAGACAGATGCAGAGGGCAAATAATTAGAGTTCAGGGAGGTAATGTGTTCCTAGCTCAGTTGGAATAAGGCAACTCTGCCTTCTCAGTTCAGCTCACAGGGTTATGAGCAAGTGTCCTTCTTACGGCATACTTAGTGCCACATTCTTCCCACTTTTATGCTTTTTGTTGGTGATTTCTCTATTTAAAATGGCCCCCAAGGGTAGTGCTGATGCGATGTCTAATGTAAGAAGGCTGTGATCTGCCTCACAGAGAAAAGGATGCATTAGATAAGCTTCATTCAGGCATGAGTTACAGTGTTGTTGGCCATGAGTTCGATGTTAATGAATCAACTTTATATATTAAATAAGATGCCTTTAAGTAGAAACACACATAAAACAAAGTTGAGTATTGATCAGTTGATGAGAATGGGAGCAGAGGCTACCAGGCGCCAGCTCTGCATTTCCCCTAAGGGCAATGATTCAGTATTTGCTAATTCAGTGTTCCTGACAACTTTTAGAACAGAACTACTGTGCTTAACAAAAATCGGCTATACTTCATCCTGCCTCGTAACCAGCCTTCCATGAGTCTTTTAACTAAAGCAGCACCTGGGGAGGATTCACAAAGAGGAAACCCACCTATCTCCAGGCAGCTTGTGGCTTAGCCACGGCAGCCGTGCTGACCAACCTAGGGCTTCCCAGCAGTACCCTCCGCACCTGCTCTACCCTCTGTAGAAGGGAGCCTGACTAATCGGCAGAAACTCCCTCAAAAGGCAAACACTGAGTAGAGTGTACATATGGTGGGAAACAAATGGCTCCTGGTACCACGTCGTGGAAATTATCTCCCCTAGGTAGATAAAGAGCAGGGTGAGCCCAGCTGGCACTATTGAGTCCCTCCTCCATCTCATGGCCCATTCGTGACGTGTGCACCAGCCTCTGAGAAAACTCCGTCCCTTTAGTCAACACTCTCAGAGTTAGGCTGTTCCGCTATCGTGTGGTGCCTTGTGGACGCTGCACACCATGGCTGTGACCGCCTGCCAGGGCTTGGGGTTCGTGGTGTCCTTGATCGGGATGGCGGGCATCATCGCCGCCACCTGCATGGACCAGTGGAGCACACAGGACTTGTATAACAACCCCGTGACCGCTGTCTTCAACTACCAAGGGCTCTGGCGCTCCTGCGTCCGGGAGAGTTCTGGCTTCACTGAGTGCCGCGGCTACTTCACCCTGCTGGGCCTGCCAGGTAAGGGCCTTGTGGAGGACGCCAGGCACGCGAGACTGCGCGGCTATCTGGGGCCCCACAGAGGGGCCCCTGGGCAGGGAGGAGCAATCCCACCACCAGAATCAGAGCGGAAGGACAGGAAACTTAGGGAGCAGAACTTTCTGGAGCTGGCAGGATTCATGTTTGGGGTCCGTGGTATCCTTTATTGGTGCCCAAGTCGCCCAGGGGACTTTTTTTTTTTTTAAATAACTCCTGTAAGCAATGACATTGAGTTTCAGACATTGTAAGAACAGGATTCAGAAGGCCCAGGCTGTAGTCACTTCCTCCCTTTAGCCCAAGACCCCCTCCCTGAGTTGGGAACTGTGACTCTCTGAAGGGATTCCATCCCCAGGCTGGTTCCAAGGAAGCCTAAGCAGACAGCAGCAACAGCAAGGGGGCAGGAAGGAGGAAAGATGCGAGTACCTTGTCTCTCGGGAGTGCAAATGGGCCCTTCTGTCTCAGGCTTCATATTGGCCACATGGAACTGATTCAGGTTTCTTCGCACAGAGGGCTCTGCTATGGGAAGTGAAGTCTGCCACGCTCAGCAATGGGTGTGGGCTGTGGAGGCCCCCTCCCAAGACCATGTTAGTCACAGGGGCTTTGTGTGTTTCTTTGTTCAGTAGATTGGTCATTTCAACTTGATGAAAGATTCAAGTCTCAAGGTTAGAGCATGTAAAATTGTTTTTCCCTCAGGTAACAGAATAAGATAATGAATAAACTTGTCATTTTATTTGTTATTTGTTCCTTTCATAAATATATAACAATGTCTTGAAAGAGGCATTGATCCAAGGTGGGCATTGAAAAGGGCATCAGAAATAGAACACACAGGACTTTTCATTCCAGGGACTTGCCAGTTGACCTCAGGGTTGAGACTTCAACCACACAGGGATTCATTCCTTCATGCATTCCACACATGGAGGGCTTACTACAGTTTCAGGATACTGTGGACCCAGCACCCTCCTCCCCCACCCACAAATAGATCACGCACGTCCAGGTGCCAAGTGAGGAGGACAGAGGACCAGTGGGGCAGAAGGTGAGGTGCAGATGAACTCAGGGAGCTCTACCCACATGGAAAACCACAAATAGCCTGAGAAGTTCACTAAGTATATGAAAAGGGAAGCATCAAAGATGAAAAAACAATGTGGGCAAAACCATGAGGTTGCTACAGCCTGAGCCTTACTTGAGGAAATGAAAGAATGAACTTGACTGGGACAAGAGGGTTTATGTGGCACTGATCATGAAAAGCATTGAATAGAAACTCTGAAGTGTTTTTTGCTTTGTTTTAAGATTACAGTGCTTCAAGACTAGTAATCCTACAAAAGGAATAAGGAGGACAGTCAAATCAGTAGAAGCAGAATAACAAAAAGGAGTATAAAGAGAAGAACATGAGTTAGAATAGTGGGGGACCACCTGCCAGTTTAGTGGGATCTCCTCCATCAGTGACCAGGGGAAAGGGGGACCTTTCCCACTTCACTCTGTTCTTCCTCCCCTCTTTAGCTCTGGGTCTAAAAATACCTAGAATCTGAGAGAATGGGATCTGGGTCTATGCAGAGCTAGAAGTCAGGGTGCAGAAATCACTGTGGGGTTGACTTCATGCTGCACAGATCACCCACAGGCCATCTGAGGGGTTCACACTGCTTGAAAAGGGCAAATACCTGTGTTAAATCCTAAACCAGCACTTGAGTAAGCCGCTGCCTTGCACTATGTGGTGTAATCTCTGTAATCCTGTGAGTTTGGTGCTGTTCACCTATGAGTCACAAGGAGACTGAGTTTGACTGACTTGCCCAAGGTCACGTACAGATGAAGGCAGGACTCAGACTCTGTCCTGCCTGCACTCAAGTCCAGCTTGTAACCCTAACTGGGCTCTCAGACACAATGTAGAAATCTCTCTGACCCAACACAGAGGCTCCTTCCTAGCCTTGCTTGCCTAAGCCTGTTGTTGCCAAACCTTCACACACTTCTCC
This sequence comes from Galemys pyrenaicus, assembly GCA_019455555.1. NCBI lineage: Eukaryota > Metazoa > Chordata > Mammalia > Eulipotyphla > Talpidae > Galemys > Galemys pyrenaicus. The sequence continues at coordinate 23,779,562 of JAGFMF010011830.1, read as the reverse complement.
TTGGGGTGTCCTGGATTAACAACAGTTGTCGACACACACTCTCCCCATACTTATTTGACAGATGGAGACTCACAAGGGTCAAGTAAATTTCCCAGCTCCTTAAGTTAAAAATAGGCCAGACTGAAATTGTTGGCTAGAACTTCTCTTAGAACCTACGAGTCTGTGTGTGTGTGTGTGTGTGTAAATTATGTGGCTAGAAAGTTTAAAGAAATGTTTTTTCAAGAAAGAGTTTTGTAGAAATCCATTGTTTAAAAAATTCTTTCAGACCTCAATATTGATTTAAATTATATTTAGTTTAATGTAACTGTAATAGAAACAAGTCTAACAACAGATTTAAATTCCTTATCCATATAATCTTACACAATTACAAAAGCCACCCTTGCAAATATAATATAATTAGCACCCAAAAATTAATAAACCCAAATTTAAAAATTAATTTGGTGTTAGTGATACACTTCATTTGAATTTGGAGCTTAAGTGAACAAAGACAACCTCAAGTCCAACTTTGTGTTTCAGCATTTTGACTTGAATATTATTAGTGCTAATTCTCTATAGGTTCATTTTAAAAAGTGACATTAATAAGTTTGAGGTACTTGAGTCTCACACTTAGCCACCTCAGCAGGGAATCACTCCCTGGTGTCTGTGATATGTGTGACTTGACAGCTAGTTCTTTGCAATGTCCTTGTTCATCTGAGGTAAGGTGTATTGTGGTACTATCTTAATGCATCTCTAAAGCTATCAACCCAATTATTTCCACCAGAGAGAGAAAATTCTCTGCTGTATTTACTGCATTCATCAGGGATGTGTCAAAGCCAGGACTGCACAGTGCTATGGTGGTGTTCCTGTGGCAATGACATGGGGTACAGAAGCAGGTTGGGGTGACAGTGCTGCAGGGTGGGGACAACTTCCCCACAACATTTCTGTTCGAATTAGAGTGAACCCTTTGTTTGTGCAGCAACTGACGACATTATGTGACTCTCCCCTGTGTAAACAAGATCATAACCACCAACATCAACATAGAAATGGCCAGCAGAGGATTTGGAAATACTTGCTTTCATTTTTTTTTTCATTGCTGTTGAAATGAAAACCCAGAATTTTTGAATTTCTATTGAGAACCTACACACTCCCAAAAATGCAAACACAGACTCAGATTCAGAGGAATAAGTTAGGTACAACCAAACCCTGAAGAAAAACCCTAGACATAGTCTTAGTGATCACCTTCCTAGACCAAATTAATTCACTAGGCCATCAATTGGCAGTCAACCTGTTCTGGGTTGACTGCGTTTAGACAAGTTTCCCTTTTGGCAGTCACAGAAAGGCAAAGCAAAGACCTTTGGTGCTTTCACACACTGAGAAGTGATAGAAAATAAAAACGAACACAGGACTTGTGGCATTAAAAAGAGTATTTATCATTCAATGAACATTTGCTGAGCAAGTACTATGTCCCCGGTTATCTGCACTTGGGGGCCATATATATCAAAAGGCTCCTAATAGAAAGAGAAATATACTAATAAAGAGACCATTTCTGTCCAAGTTTTCTCAGTTTTGGCACTATTGACATTCTGAACCATATAACTCTTTATGGAGTGCTGTCCCTAATTAGTTAATTAGTGTCTCTAATTAATGGATGATGATTAACTTACTATTAATAAGAATAATAAAATTTATTGAGCCCTTACCAGTCATTGCTTTAAAAAATTAACACATATCAAGGTATAAGTTGTATAATTATATACATACATATAAATTACCTGTGCCTACTTTGTCACAATTCTTTCAAATAAATGTTATTATCTCCACTTTATAGATGAGGAATTGGAAGCCCAGAGAGGCTAATGAATGTGACTAATGACACTGTAATAGTAAGTGTCAGGAGGAGGACTGAAACCCAGGCAGATTTTCTCTAGAGTCTAAGTTCTTTTCCATTATGAGAATTCTAATCAAAATATCAGTAAGAATTTTCCTTTGGGATCTTGACAGTGTTAAAAGTGGTGGGCTAAATCGGCCAGATATTTAACCAAATTCTAAAGCTGCAATAATTAAAAGTGTGCTTTAATCCAAAGATAGACACATAGGTCAATGAAACAAAATTTTAAAATTAGAAACACATACATGTGAATCCATAAACATGGAGGAGATTTTATAAAGCAATGGAAAAGGTATGTTATTTAATAAGTACTACAGAAATTATAGATTAGGGTTTTTTTTTTTAAGGGAAAAAAAATATGGTATAAACCAACATATATGCCAAAGTAGATTCCAGGTTAATTAAATGTTAAAAAGTACATAAGATATTTTTTGGTTTTCTAAAATAATTTCTATGTCCTAAATGGAAAATAAATTCCTAAGCATAGAAAAGACAGAGGAAAACACAAAGGAAAAAAATTTATTTGATTCCATCATTCAACAAATTTTTTTAAAGATTTATTTATTTATGCATACAAGAGCTGAGGTACAGGTCAAGGTGGCGGGAGACGACAAGATTCACCAGAGACAGAGCGGCGAGCAGAACAGGCAGAGTGACTGAAGTACACTGCTGAGCGGAGCAGTGGGCGAGGCAGGAGAGGTCTGAGGCGCCATATGGGTCACCACCCTGGCTGGGAATTGAACTCATGCTGCTGGGCCACGAATGCTTCACAGTGTGGCGCTCAACCCGCTGCGCCACCAGGGAGGCCCCTCAACGAATATTTTTTAAGCCTGTATTCTGTACCAGGAACTGGGAATACATAAATGGAATATTTTGTATTTTTTCTAAAACAATGAAAAAATTTCAAATAATCAATAAGAAAAGATCTTTTCCGTAATCATAATAATGTATTAAGACTCAAATAAATAATTCATATAAATTTATAAAAAAAGTATGAAGATTCCATTAAATGAATGAGAAAAATATAAATTAACAATTCAAACAAAGAAAAAAATTAATACTTCATGTTTATAAAGTTTCTAACTCATTAAAAAAAAGCAAAGCGTTGTAAATTAGAACACATGATCATGTATAACTTGCCAAATTCAGAATATAGGTAAGAGCGTAGAGAGACAAGACATTCAAATATCGCTGCTGAGAATAAAATTCATAGAAAAAGCTCTCAATGTACATTAAAAAATTATTTAAAACATCACGTCTTTGGATATCTTAAGGAATCTATCCTTAAAAAATAATCAGAAATACTGACAGGATTATATATAAAATATCCACGATAACATTGTTTTTAAAAAAAAAATCAAGGGGCATAATCTAACTTATAAAAAACTGGTGCTGTTTAGATGAATAACAGCACTTCTATGAAACAGAATGCTAATATGCTCATGTTAAAATATATGCTTGTATCACTAATATGCTTAAATAGTTGATAATAATCATATTAAATGATATTTACCAGGAGCTTTAAAAACACATGTTTGCAATTAAGTGAAAAGAGCAAAACACCAAATTGTATAATCTCTAATCATACAGGAAAGAGAGAAAATGATTAAAAGGGAAGTATGCCATATATTTTATCTAGGATTTAAAATAATGAGTTATTTATTAAAATTTTCTATATTAATTTCCTATTATTAGTACCAAAAGGTAGAATCAGTAATTAGGGATATATAATATGGCAATATTTTTAAAGAAAAAATTAATAGGTATATTAATTATTTGTCTTACTAGCAAAACAATTTTACTCCTTCCTAATTCCTAGATATAATACCTTATATTGCTATTTGGCCATCATTTTTTGCCTAATTAGTATAGATTCATTATATTAATATTCCCAACAAGTCATAAATAAAAGGTGGGGAAAAGTGCTTTCTCCAATGTCAATAAAATAACAAATTAAATCCAAGAAATTTATAACCCACTGCCAGACTATATTTAAACCTGAGTATAGGGATTATTTTCCCTAAGAAGTTACAAAATATTTTGTTCCATTTAAAGTGATTAAACAAAATTATATCAACCCTATTGTTAAGCATCACCTCACAGATATACATTTAATATGTTTTAACAAAGCTTCTGCCATGGGAAGATTTTCCTCTGTGACCACCAACTCACTCTTTGTCAGTAACAGTAAAGCAGTGATCCACTTATTTCAGAGTACAGAAAATTCAGTAGGAAGTGAAAAAAAAACTTCATCTTCCAGAAGTTTTAAAACTTGTCAATACTAATTTCATATCACAAAGTGTACAGACTTGTGATTTCTCTCTACTATTCACTATTCTGTTTAGGTAGACATTGTTTCATTTCCTTTTCACTAATATAATATAACCTTATGAAAGTTTCAAGTATTTATTGAGAATAACACTTGTGTAGACTACATTAAGTTCACCCCTAAAACCCAAATCTATCCTCACCACTGTGCATTTATCCTTTAAAATCAACTTTTCCTAGTGAAAGACAGATACTAAATGGATGCACTTATTTGAGGCATATGAATAACCAAACAAAACAAAGTTGCAAAGCACAGTAATAATAATTCTTAGACTGTGCAAAATATCCTGGTTACCAGAGGGACAGGAAGGGCAGGGGGAAGTAGGAGGGGATCAGGGAAGAGAAGATATAGGACATTATTACAGGAGGCTTGGTGAAGTGTGAGTAAAGCACGTGCACATATGAACATGTGAAAATATTTCCCCAGAGTTATATAGATATATAAATGACAGACAAATTAATAAAATTCAAGGGGAAAAAAAATCAGCATTTCTTTCTTCCAGAACAAGTTACTATCAATCACCATTTCCAACAAAAAAAAAGAAAGAAAACTTAGTTGATCTGTAACTAAGCAACTTCATTCTGTCTTGAAACTTTACTTAAAAACATTTGCATAGGGTAGGAAGGAAAATTGCCATGAGTAAGAATAGATAACTTGTAATAATCTCTTTTTATATTGTGCCACTTCAATCTATTATTTTGGTGGCCTTATACCAAACATGTTTAGGGAAAGGAAAGTGTTATCCGATATCACAAATGAGCAACTGGAAACCAAACACTGAAAGACCTCTTGATGAATAAAAAAACCCACCTCTTGTTTGAAATAAAAATAAAATTGACTGTGTCCATAGAAACAGAGGCAGTCACTGGTAAATTAATTTCAACATTTCCCAATCTAATTAATTAATCCCTGTCTACCAGAAGAGACCAGTTTCATTTTTTCTACATGCTACCTGCCCATCTTTGAGACTTGACCTAGTAGCTGAGTTGGGAGGATACAGAACCACCAACAAAGTTCACTTTCAGTCACACAACTGTTGCTTACACTCTTGTTTTGCATTTTCTGGCTCGTACTTCATTCTCTACAACACCGATCACAGAACCTAAAGCAAGGTGCTTGGCTGAGAGGAGTGTTGCAGCCATTCAAATCAGGAGGAGAACCTTCCCTATTTGCTTTCTGTGTTTGCTGAGAGTAAAACCAGGGGAACGGTGGCTGGGTGCACCCAAGATAACATTGAAATGTCCAGATGCATGGGTTTGTTTCCTGGAGATCACAGCAGGTCAGAGATTGGGGTGTGGGTGGGTGTGGGTGGGTGTCAGGACCTTGAAAAATTGGATTTGGGAAGGTTCTGATTTAAATGCATCTAAATTCAGGGGCCAGACACATGAACCACAGGAAGAAGCAGTTCAACCAATGTGCTAACAAAATCGAATTGTGTAGACAAAATTCAATTTGTCTAAATTGAATTTAGACAAAAAGCTAAAGCTGATTTCCTGCCATGTCTATTTGTGAGCGTATAATTCCTATTACTTTGAGCAATTGTAGGGAAAACATTTCTGCCACACACAGAAGACAGTATGGGTGATCTGATCAGACCAGGTTATCTGAAGTGTTTCAGTTTCATCAGCACATATTACAATAAGAAACCATGACATTCAGGGACTGAGCAGTTTGCCCCAAATCACCCACCACATTGCCCATTGGTGACAGCTCCAGGAGTCTGAAGTCTCCAGTGACCCAGTCAGGGCTTTGGCCCAGACAGCTCTAGTCCCTCCTCTGGTCTTTGTGGAACCTTCTGTGCCTGCCATGTATTTGTGTGTGGTTCTTGTGGCATGAGTGAAAGATTGAACAATGGAAGTCAACAGTATGCCTTGTTTCTTTCCAACCAAGCTCCAATATCTGTGCACCAAGTATAAGCTTAGAGTTTGGCTTTCTGTTCTCAAAAATGAGTACAGCTCTACCTATCCTGCCTCTCCACCTGGAACTAGAAAAGGAGCACTAGACTAGGTGGGGCCAAGTCCCACCTTGGTATTTTAAAGGCACTTAGTAAAGTTCCTTAGCCTCTTTGTATCTCTATTGACTCACCTCCCCTCCTACCACAATATATGGGTGGGAGATAATATCTGCTCTAACCATTTCTATAGCATCAAAATGGAAAGGTGTAAATAAATGGAAAAAATGTTAAAGTCTGATTAAAATGGAGCTTTCAAGAGGCCATTTGAAGTGAGATAAGCCAAAGTGGTGACCAGTGCCTGAAGGAAGAACTAGGGGGTGGAACTTTGCTTTTTCCTCAGACAGTGGCAGTGCTCTGGGTGGAGCCATAGCCAGGATGGAGGAGGCTGACCAGGCCTCAGGAGAGAGTGTCTACTTAGGTGGCGCTGCTCTCAAAATATCTGGGCCTGCGCAGCTCTGCAGGACAAGTGCCTCTTGGGGCCCCTTCCCTGACAAATGAAAAAATAATGTCCTTGAGCCTAGAGTGAAACTGAACTATCTAAGGAAAACACTGTGAGCAAACACCAAGAGCTGAGGGAAACCATCTGATTAAGGCAGCTCCCCCTCAGGAGCACGCCAGGCCCACACCTTCCGCAGCGGCAACTCGGCAGCTGGTTCGGCTGGAGGGCCAAGGGCTAAGGCCATGTCCACCACCACATACCAAGTAGTGGGCTTCCTCCTGTCAGTCCTGGGCCTGGCAGGCTGCATCGCCGCCACGGGGATGGACATGTGGAGCACCCAGGACCTGTACGACAACCCGGTCACCTCAGTGTTCCAGTATGAAGGGCTCTGGCGGAGCTGCGTGAGGCAGAGCTCAGGGTTCACCGAGTGTCGGCCCTACTTCACCATCCTGGGCCTTCCAGGTAGGCGCCTAGGGGCACCCCGCAGAAATACAGACAGGTGAGGGCAGGCAAGGGGCTGTTGGCTCTCTCTGTAGCCACAAGTACCTCAGAAACCACCACGGGGACTGAACCACTCTCCCACCCCTGGGTGTGACCTGGCAGGATTGGCTCAGAACTAAAGGTGTGAATAAGAGAGGTCGGTAGATGTCAAAGAGGGTGGCAATCTTGCGAGAGAAAATCAGAATTCATACTGAAGACAATGGAAATGCTAGTAAGGAAGCAGCTCCTGAGAAGAATGGGACCATTGCAAGGGCAAGTTTATGCTTCTAGACTGTTCTGCATGGAAAAAATTAAATGTCTGCATGTATATGCATGTGACATGTTCCTGCCTGCACACACATGGCGGGAGGGAAGTAGGATAGTGGATATTTTCTTACAGTTAAAAAAGTTTTTTGAGAGCTAGTTTACTTTCATTTTCAGTTAAATTTATTTTTCCTCTGAAAGGCTACCAAAATTATTTTTCTCTGAAATGTGCCAACTTTATTTTGTCATTAAATTATAAATATCCATGTTCTGCATATGTGTTAAGAAATTCTAATATGCATTGCAAAAAATCATTGCGTGTCAGAATATAACTGCAGTATTATAATTAGATATAATGATTTCAGAATATATATCATTATAAATGTGACATCTTTTTATACCTGAAGATGAAATAAATTAAACCTCTATTTTTATTTTTTTTTCTTTTATTTATTTATTTATATTTTTTTGGAGTTTTTTTTATTAAAATATTTTAAAATTTACATATACTTGCCATCAATTGTAATCCCCATGTATTCCCCATCACCATCTCACCAGTGCACCATCACCT
>JAGFMF010011830.1:23751477-23770940 GCA_019455555.1 Galemys pyrenaicus | reverse complement strand
CTCTTTCACTATCTGTGCTTTAGGTGTTGTACCTCCAAAGATGTCATTGATGTGTATGTCATGTAAGGTTTTGCCTACTTTTTCTTCTAGTAATTTTATAAACCTCTATTTTTAATGCAGATAATTACTTCAAAGATGTATCATAGAAATGTTGTGTTTGGATATTATGGAAGTTTGACTTGTATTTTTTAAAGCAAAAAGAAAGTAATAAGTCAGGCAAATCGGTGGTTCCAAGGAGTGGCCAAGATTTGAGGATGGAAATTGCTTTTGGGTTATTCTCTGCAACTAACAGTTTGCAAATAGGTAACTGGAAATAAATTTGCATGAAATTGTTAAGACCTTTTAAGGTCCTTGAAAGTGAGTTGTGAAAAGCAATTCAATTAACTGATCCTCAGAAAAAAATAGAAGATGGATGACAGAGTAAAATAATTGGGTAATTGAGATATAAAAGCATGGATTGTTGAGTTACTAGCTAACCTAATTTTAACTACTAAATGACTATTTAACTATTAAATTCACATTCAAAATTAAAGCATGACACCCATGACTTCATGTTCAATAACCTCCTCGAAGAACTTGACCATATTTTACCGATCTCTTGCTCATTCTGTTTCTTTTCACACATGAGAAACCAAATGTTCCCATTCTCCTAAGTGGATAAACACTGGTGCTGCCACTCTCACTTGTCTTTTCTTTTTTTTTTTAATTTTTTTTTTATTAATTATATTTGACATCATTTGTAGTCCCCAGGGAGTACCCACCACCATTTCACTGGTGCACCATCACCTCAGTCCTTTGTGCACCCTCTGGCCTCTTCCCCGTCTTTCCCCTCACCCCATCCCCTCCCCCCCCACCATGGTCCCTTTGGTTTATTCTGGCTTTTTGGTCTTGTTGAGTTTTTTTGTTTGCTTTTGGTTATAATTGCCCAATTCCTTGAGCTTATTCTTTATTGTTGTTGTTGTTCTTTCATATTCCTCCTAATAGTGAAGCTATCCGATATTTTTCTCTTGCCTTCTGACTTGTTATTTATAGAAACATGGATGGAACTAGAAGGAATTATACTCACTTGTCTTTTCTGTTCTACCAAGGGTCCCATCCTCCCTGAGCCTCTCAGAATCTCTTCCCTTGACAGAGCTACAGTCTGCAGAACAAGACTCCCTTCCCTCTCCTGTGAAATTCCAAGGCTGTGAAATTCCACCAGGGCTCTGAAACTCCCACACCACCCTCTCTAACCATCCCTGCCAATCAGCCCCTCTCCTTCCTGCCTCTTTCATCTCACCTCCTCACTGATGCTCATGTCCTCTTTTCCTACATGTTGATCATCTGCCAAGTTCTGTCTCTCCCTGGGTCACCAACAACCACACTGAAAGATTAAATTCTTCCACCACCCCTCACTATAAAATTTTCTCAATTTGTCTTCTATCCTCCCTCTTTTTAGGGTGTTTTCTCCTTCGACTGTGGCAAATAGTTGGGGTGAGATTTATACCTCTCAATTCTCAACTCCCTAAATATTCCCAACCCCAGCACCCTCCATGACTCCACTTTCCCAGCTTAACAAATGCAGGCATGAGAGCCGGACTCCCAGCACCCCTATATCCCTCGCTGCTTTCCTTGACTTTTCTCTCACTATTCATCTGACCTTGACCTGTGTTTCTCCTTATCTATGTATACTCAGACCTTGGTCCTACTATCCACTGCCTCCATTGCACAAGCACCCTCCTCTACCTCCACAACAACTCTCTGTGCAAATCCTCCCATTTAAGTGACTAGAATCCCCCTAACCCCAAAAATCTCTAGAATACCAAACATTGATGGCATGGAGCATATTCCCCACGTGTGACTCTGCTCACAAGTCTGAAACAGCATTCATTGCCTATCGACAGAGTGTAAACACAATACTAGCCTAGTCCACACTGTAAACACAACAGAACAACCATGTGCGCAAGTGTGAAGGCCAAGGCAGAGGCAGCACCAGAGGAGGCAGCGGCTACTCAATGGAAAGAGTCAGAAGGAGCAGAACATGCACTGCTGGCTCTGTTTGAGACCCAGCCTTTGCTTATTACTTAGTTATTCTGTATAGCTGTCTCCTCAGCTTCTGTACTGCAGGCCCTTCCGCTAGGTAGGAATTCTTTCCTCAGTTCCCAGCATAGCACATAGTGAGCATTCAGCAAATAGTTGATATACTAAGTTGAACTGAATAGTAAGAAAATGCCATTTTAAGTGTTAATACGAGCCATTAAAAACAGGTCAGTGGTTTCCTCTCAAAAGAATGGCAAATTACCTTTGTATTACAACTTTCTGCTATTTTGGCTTCATAAACTAACTGGACCGCCTTCTGCATGAAACATTCATTTTTCCATCCATCATGCATTTGACAAATATCCCTTGCATGTCTTCTATGTTACAAGGACTAGAGTTTTCAAGATTATTTTAATCACAGTGTGTAATGTCAGCTGTGGCATCAGACCAGCCTAAAGATCTCAGTGACTTAACGAAACAATAATTGCTCCTTGCCCACCAAGTCCATTGTGGGAAAAGAGGCCTCCTCCTGCTGCAAACAGAGGAAGAAGGGAGTAGAAGCATAACTACCCTTAACAGCCTCAGCCTGAAAGTAGCGTGTGGCACAGACCTTTGGCCAGAAGTAGCTGCATGGCCCTGGGAACCGGGAGATGTAGGCCCATGCGGCTATTTGAATGGGCAGCTACTGGCTCTGCCACAGGCATCAGTTAAAAGGCAGTAACTGCCTGGGCTATAGCATATCTGCCATGCTGACTTCAATTTTGCTCAGCAGACAATTCTTTGAACATCAGTCAAACCCAATGTGAATGCAAAAGAATATAAACCACTGACTAGTATTCATTTCTGAGACAAATGTTATTGAATATCTCTATGTGTAAAATATTCCTTGATATAGTCTGCCTTTCCCAAGGTGAGTTTCTGCAATGTAAAAATTCCTTGGCACTTCATATTAGAGGAATATAAATATGGGGAAAATATAGTTTTTCCAAATTTTTTCTAAAAAGTCAGGAGAAAGGAAAAGTAGGGAAAGAAAGAAGGCAGATGTGGTGTTGTTAAATACTTTATCCCACGTTGGGTCAGAAAGAAAGCTCTTAGAGGGGCCACCCTGATAGCGCAGTGGGTTGGGCTTGGCACTGTGAAGCATCCCTGGCACAGTAGCATGCAAGTTTAATCCCTGACCAGCATACAGCATGGCACGCTCACCTCACATGGCACAGCAGACCTCTCCTGCCTCACTCACCACTCCCCTCAGCAGTGTACCTCAGTTGATCCACCTATTCTGCTCCCCACTCTGTCTCTGGTGAATCCGCTCACTTCCTGTGACTCTGGCCTGTACCCCAGCATAAATAAACAAATCTTTGTATGCATAAGTACATAATTTTAAAAAAAAAAGAAAGAAAGCTCTTAGAAAGGAAACCCAGTTGCCACTCAAAGAATTCTGAAATGTTTCAAATCTGTAAGCGGTAGGAGTGGGGTGCTTTGTGAAAAAGGTTCTAGAGCCCGTGAGCTGGGAGTAAGAACTTCAAATGATGTTTTGAGGAATGTCTGACGATCCAGCCAAGCACTTCGTGCTTTTGAAAAGTATTTAGTGTTGTTTCTTAGGAAGCTTATGACCTGAGGACCCCCAGCACAGCCCACCAAAAGCCCTGAGGAGTCAGGGATAGGTGACTGCTGTTTCTGTGTTTTCTCAGTCGGACTGTGAAAACTCAAGCTGGGCTGATTGGTCTGAGAACTGGGGACGGCCACCCCAGCCAACACAGACGTGTACCCCAACCCTGCCCTTCAGGATCATATAAACCAGATTCCACCAAAAGTCAGGAAAGATATTTCTTGGGACTGAGTTTGCAGAAAAGGATTTGTTTTTAAACATTGATCATTTGTGACCATGGAGAACAGGGTAGATTTAAAAATAGCCAGCCCTCATGTACCAGCAGTGTCTACAATGAAAATTGGCATCCTGAAATACAAATATTTGTTTGATGACTTAAGATTTGACCAACTGAAGTAAGGGGTAGGCAGAACTTACCAGGAAGAAAAAGGTTAAAATAAGTCAGAAGCTGAATACAGGAAGGTGATGGAGAATACGTAAGGTGATGGAGCAGCCAGGGAGGAGGGTAGAGGGTACTTTGTGGACAGTTGGGCTCCCAGAGGAGCCGGCAAGAGTAACCAGTCAGGAACTAACACCTAGAAGGAGCCAGCAGAAACAGCTACTGAGAGCATTTTCTTGAGCATGACGGGAAACCAGAGGAGGAACGACCTGAGGCAGAGGAACTAAGTGAAATGGCTAGAGATAAAAATGGAAAATTGCAGAGTACAATTGTGATATAGAACCCAAAGGCCTACTCCCCCTAGCAGAGAAATAAGCCTTAAAGTACTACAAAGACAAGAGGCAGACACCATTATAAAACTTTAGTCAACAATCATAATGATTACTACTAATGATTCTTCTGACTATAAGCTCTTTTCTTGCAAAATGTCAGTTAACCTTTCATTTCAAATAAAAATGAACCACGTTTGTTAGAAACCTAACCACAGAACACTTTCATTCCGTTATGTAACCTACAAACAGATTAATGAGGTGAGTGGTGGTAGTAGCAGAAACTCTTATCTATATATATAGGAGCTCGAATTCTTTATAGACAGATGCCCTCACTGTCTCTAAACAGTTAATGTAGCACGTAACTCTCCAAGGACAGCCCCCAGAAGTAAAAACAGCTACCATTTGTTGAACTGCACATAAACTTTCCAGTTTAATCTTCACATTAAATAGGGGAGTATTAGCTTTATTTTTATGCAAAGTTGGAAGCTGACATTCAGAGATAGGGCAAGGTAACATGCCCAAGCCCCTGGGGACAGAAAATGGAAAAGCAGGAAATGCACATGAGGTTCAAAGACTAATAAGCCAGTGTCCTTTTGGCTGCCCCATGCTTAGGCCCTGTTTCTACTTTCTGGCTAGAAGGGTCTGCCTTAAGAATCAAAGATATTGACTGGAGCTCAGTTAGAGAAAAGGGCACATCGGTACCTTGGCCATTTACAACAATACACTAGCAACAACATTGATTAACAATTAGCTATAAGAGTGGAAGACTCACACCTTATTCTCATTTCTCCTCCCTGGTGACTGTGTCGGAAGAAGCAAAGGGTAGTCAATGAACGGGAGAGAGAGCCAAGACTGGCACTAACGCCTGGGCTCCTTGATGGCATTGCAGTCAAATGGACTTTTTCTGATGAATTTACAAACATTTAGACTAAATTTGTTACAGTGGCAGACCCTCTGGTAGGAGGCAAGGGAGCTGAGATCAAGGGCACAGTTTGGACACCTATATCTCTTGATCTCACTTTCCCCATCTGTGGAATGCCTCCCACTCAGCCATCTGTGTGAAAATGCTTTGTCACCCACTTACAAGATCTCTCTGACAAATGCAGAGTGTGTCTGCGCTGTGTCTACACGTCCCGTGTTCTTGAACAGGAGAGTTGATTGTCCAGCTGGTCTTTTCTCCTTCAAAAACCAACATCTTTTATGAATCCAGATATCCAAGGAAAGGTTATTTTGAGTCCTTTCACCTTTCTGACCCCCATACCGCCTGTGTTCTGAGCGCTTCGCTGGTTCTTGGCCCCTTTGCAAACACAGAGGGTGTTAATTGTTTTGTTTGTTTGTTTTTTCATGTAACTGGTTACATCCCCCTTTCAGGCTCAGTGTGCTAAAAATTTTTAAAAATAGCTACTGCAGAATGAAGGAGTTTCTCATCGACCTATGAATCATATTTCTATGAGAACTGGGAGATGTTAATGAAACTACATTTTACTAATGAAACTACATTAAACTAGAGAACAATTATATAAAATCTAAAGCAAAATCCATAAAAGGGGGGGGGAGAAAACTATGAAACTGCTGTTAAAAATCCTTCCTAAAGGAGCTGCCCTATTTATTTCTTCTTACTACTGACTGAATGCTTCACAAAATGTGTAATATTCACAATCCTGTGAAACCAGTTGTCCTATGCCAATATCTGGTGGAAGAGGTGGAGTGATTGAGATGAAACCTTGGTGAATCTTGTGGTTTGGGGTCAAGATGTTTTCTCCTTTTTCAAAAAAAGAGAAATCTTTTTGCACAAATGAACTTTTTTAAATATGTGGACAAATATCTAAATGTGTGTACGTACTTACCTGCATGAAGGAATTGAGAACATGCTTCTGGAGCCCAAGAGAAGCTGTGCCTTAGGTATAAAATGACACTGCTTATCCTGATGTCTCGATGATCAAAGCTGTCTAGACCTGGGAATCGAACCCCTTGCCCAGCTATGTTTGGGGAGCTTGTTGCTTTCACAGCAGCACAGCCACCCAAAGAGCATCAAGCATGGCCAGAGGGGTTTGTAGTTGAAAGGGACATTTCTTTGGGGGAACACTCATCAGATCAGTTTTATGGAGGCAGGCCCCACCTGAGCAGTGAAAAGGAGGGGTAACGAGGCTGGGAGCCACCGCAATGCTCAGCCATCGACAGCTCCCCTCCTCATGGCCAGCTGAGGCTGAGTCCATTTTTCCCGAGCTCCCCTACTACCTTGGTCTAGGCTTTTTTCCTCCTCTTCTCCATGTCTCTTAAACTCTCAGCTATATCTGAACACCAAATGAGAGGATTCTGGTTTTCACACTGCTAGTTCAACTCAAAGCCATGAAGGGCTGGTGATGGATAACTTCTTTTTAGAGAAGAGGAGAATGCTGATATTACAGGGACTGACTGGCTTAGTTTTATGCTGATGCCAGTAGCATTTGATTTTCCTCATGTCTCTTTATAAGAGACAGCGTTAACCCACGCCAGAGCTCAGGTGGCTAAATGACTTGCCCAGCGACTCACCTGACCTTGTATTATTCTGCAGAGTTTCACAAGCAACAAGGACTACCATACTGGTTCCTTAGGATCTCTTCAGACTCCAGACCCTTTCACCTTGTTCTCTAAAGGGCCTTTCCTCTCATCTGTCTCTAACTCCCATCCTTTGGCCTCCTCCACCAGTCCTTCCTGCGTCCAATCTGAGGCTGAACTATGTGCAAAGTTACTCTCCCCCACTTCAGTGAAGGGCCTAGGTCCAGGCCTTTGGTTCCTGGTGACTTGTCTCATCAATTCCTTCCTCTGCTCCTAGTGTCCAGCAAGCTCATTGCTGTCATTGAGAATTCTCTCTCCTCTCAGCCTCACACTCAGCACCTCCTCCTGAGCCCTTATTTTCCCATTTTAGTTATAGAAATTTTGTATATGAAAATTTGAAGAGTAGAACCAGCGCATCAATATTTCTTTAAAAGTTCTTGCAATGGATATTAAGGTATTGCCAGGGTGATAACCACACCCAAAGGGACTTTGTCAATCCATAACTATTTGGGTGGAATAAGGTATTTTGCAACAGGGAGGGAATACTAAGTTCCCATTTTTTTGTTTGCTTCTTTCAGCCCTGAATCCTTCCCGCCCTTTGGGTCTGATAATGCTTCATTGTTCATTGAAAAGAATGTTATAGTCACCCTTTGGTGCAGGGAATCAGTCTGTAGAGCCCCTTTGACTCACCTGTTATCAGCTGATAAGCCTGTGCCTCTTAGAATATCAAATGAGAAAGTGAGTGGCTAAAAAAGAAACCTACCTCCTTTGAGAGCAGTTTCTCTGGTTTCCTATCTATGGAGAAGGACTAGAATCCCAAATGATAGAAACTTCCAGCTGGAAGGAAATTACAGGTCACCACATTGCATCTCCATAAACATTACCAGACATCAGGGGTTTCTAGCAGTAGTGGTGAAGAACATTTTCCCATTTCCTGGCACCTGTTCCCACCACATCTCCCATTCTCAGAACAAACATGTAGGAGTCTCCAAAGTGAGGAAGACTTTGAGTCATCCATCCAGGTCCAGAGTTCTGGATCTAATAGTGGTCCCACAAGCTATAAAACTATTTGCATTTTTTTCTAACCGCTCACTAAAAGAAAGGCATAGGAGTAAGCTAGAAGGATATTCTAGAAAATTAGAGGAGCTCAAGGTCAGAGTGAACCCCAGGCAAAGCAGGTGCCAGAGATCAAGAGAGAACCGGAAGAGAAGAGACCCTGTGATGCCATCCTGACCCAGCAGAGGTAAAAGAGCATTTGAGAGCTGGCCACAAAGGCCGACCAGACAAGCTGGGCAAATCTCTAATACCCAAGTGCTCTGCAGCAGAGCTACAACTGCTCTCCTCATCCAGCAAGCACGGTGCTGTCACCTCCCACCTGCCAGCACTGCCATCCTTTTTTCTCTAACAGTGTCGGGGACAGACACCTTCCTCAGCCACAGTCACAACATACATAGGATATGCTCTCAGTAACAGAGACTAGCACCACTCAATCTAAAGAGAGTCAATGACCCCGTTCTTCCTTGATAAGAGTTCAGGATAAGAGTCATTTTTTTTCATAAAGTGAGAAAGAGACATACTTTATCCTTGTTAATTATTGTTTGTTTGGTAGGTGGGTTGGTCTGTTGTTTGTTTAGTTGTTTGGGTTGGTGGGTTGGTGGGTTGGTGAGTTGGTTGATTAATTGGTTGATTTGGAGGATAATTGATTGGTTGCTTGATTTTGGTTATTTTAGCAATATACCTTTCCAGGTGCTCCTCAAAAGGGATATGATTTTATTGTATTCTAAGGCTTAAAATATTGGAATCAGAGCAAGTTTTTAAAACCTCTAACAGGTTCCTGGGTAAATTTGAAGTTCAAAGGAGTCCATAGGAACCTCTCGTAGAAGGAAAGTTTTCCACATACTCAGTTTTCCATAAACAGAATAGCCCTGAGAATATTTCCAGAGGCCTGGGGCTACCCCACAAATATCTTCTCCATAGATGTTCCAAACCATGGGCTCACAAGAACAATAACAACACCATGAGCTCCTGTCACAAAGTGACGCTGTTTAGATTACCTAACCCAGGTATACCCAGGATGAAAAGGATTTCTAGGAAATGCCTATCTTCCCAGGTTGTAAACTGCTTGAAGGAAGAGATTGTTCATGAAAGTTCACACCTCCTACAGCATCTGGCAAAAGGTTTTGTAGATAATTTGAGCTTTAAATACTTGAATGAACAAAGGAATGGATGGAGTGAGAATGAGTGAGAAAGTGTTACTGAGAATACACCAACATGTACTGGATGAATACACACAAATGTAAGTGAACAAATAATTAGATGATATCTACTTGCATTGATTAACAAGGGAATGAACGGGTATTTGTTCCCAGTATCCCCTGAGACCAGCAATGCCATTAGGTAAGAATTTGGGTGACAGGTGTAACACTTTAGAGCCCTCCTACATTATAAATAGATTCTATAAGGACTTTATGAGTTCTGTTTGCCTTCCTGGGGTCACCACGACACAAGTATCATAACTCAACTGCAAGCCCAAGACACCAATGATAACAATTCTCCCATGAATAAATGATCAGATCCTAGTGGATTGATCTGCACCATAAATTAACACATTTACCCTGAGAATATAGTGCTTATGTGGCCAAGATGAAGATGCTGCTTTTAGAATTCTCTTTCCAATGCCAAAAGTTTCTTTATGGAGAAGAGGATCAGAGTCAAGTGAATGGACCCAATGGCCTAAAACTAGACCTTCCTGCACAGAGAGATGCCTGTGAGTTTGCCAGGGCCTCTGTTTCTTCATTCTTCAGACTCTGCAGAAGGCTTTTTAACAAATTCTGCATGATGAACCTCTTCTTTTTCAATGGTTTTCATTGATCGCCAATTCTTCCATCATGACAAATGGCTTTGTGATACACACCATACAGTGAATAAGCTGACAGCTCCACTGATATTGGCCATATTTGTGATGGAAATCTTCCCAAAGCAATTGAAGTGCATTCCCTCCCAGTACTCCCTTGTTATGAGAGTCACATTTATAAATAATCTCCTGGGACGTGTTACTCCAAGAAATGATTTTCAGAGAATATTCCTTTATACATTCTTAGTATCCATTTCAGAGGATGACATTTTATGGCCAACTTTCCAAGTTTAGAGGCTACATTCTATTAGGACCATATAGATTCCTGTACCTTGACAGCAGCCAGATCACCACTGTTTTTCCAGGATAAGCCTCCTCAATATAATGTCTTATGATGAGAAAGTAACCATTTGAGACAGTTCCGAGTATGACCCCCAGCTCTGCCTATCCCTTCAAGAAAGTCTCAATTTCTTCAGTTACAAAATAGAAGAAGTTAATATTACCTACATTGCAGCAATTTTTGTGTGAGTTTAAATGTTTTAATATCTGAAAAACTCCTAATAGTTTTTAATCAAAAGGAACAATTGGCTATGAGAATGAGGGTAGGACAAAGTTTGTGTTTTGTATCACATGGGTCCTCAGTTCTGTTCTCCCAGAATCCCCCATGGTCAGGGACTTTCCCTCTGAAGGCACCGAGGACTCATTTGTCATCCTTTTGTAAATTCACTATACTTAGAGTGGACATGTTCAGTGGTTCTTTCCCCATTATGGCACAAGCTCATAAGGGCAGAGCTGTCTGCTCTGTTAACTACTATTAACATGTCTCACTTGTTACTGCTGTCCTCCCTGTGCCCAGTCATGGGGCTCAGCAAAATATTAAGTCACATCACTGCACTTTAAGGATGTGCTAGAAACAATTTTGGAGCTATCTGGTGGGGGTTGTCTGCAGCAGGACCTACAGCTTCCATCAGTTCCTGGAAAGGAGACTGTCAATGCTGAGACCCTAAAGGGTCATGAAGTTGAAACAATAGCTTTGCTACCTACCCTCAAAACTCACAGCTCACCATGACTTTTGCAAAGGGGCAGGAATATAGTGTCTTTGGTATATGACTTAGTGATCTTTTTCATTGTTTATGATAAACAAATTCTGGGTTTTTTTAAGTGGACACAACTGCATATTGAGCCCATGTGGAAAAACTCAAGAAGAAAAATGTTTTCCTTAGAAACAGTTTTACTGTAAGCCCTATCAATAATTTTCAATGTCACTTCAGTCAAGTCATTTCCCCTTCCTGGATACCAGATTATCAAGTTTCAAAATTGGAAAGAAAAATAGCTAAATTTCACTTCCCCTCCCAGCTCAAGCTCTCTGCATTCATATCCATCATCATAGATTGTAAGTAATGGTTTTGCATTTTCTACAGTTCCACATACCTTCATTGTGAGGAGACACACAGTCTCTGGATTTGCTTTTTCTCACAAGTTTGGTACTGATGAGTTGCAGTTGCTTAGTGTTATTACACCAGAGTCCCAATCATGGCTTTGCTGTGGTCTGAGATATCTGTGCCCTACCCCTTTTCCCAGCTATGCTACAGGCAGTGCGAGCCCTGATGATCGTGGGCATCGTCCTGGGTGTCATTGGCCTCCTGGTGTCCATCTTCGCCCTAAAGTGCATCCGCATTGGCAACATGGAGGACTCTGCCAAAGCCAACATGACGCTTACCTCTGGGATCATGTTCATCATCTCAGGTAAATGCAGAACGAGGGATTCCCATTCTCACACCTGCTTTTGGGAATGTCCAAGCAAACTCACGCTAATAAAGGAAACATGGCTCCCCCCCCGAGTATAGTTTGGACACAGATTCAGTACATTTTATGCTAGGATTCAGATCTTAGCCTAAGGCCCAATTACAATCTACAGAACTACCCATAAGCTAAGCTCTCTCTTAGTTGCCTCCCAGTTTATAAGATTCTCTCTCAACTCTCAGGAAATCATGTGCTTCAATCTCTAAAGCATTATTTTAATAAGCCTGTAGAAAATGATTTAAGGAAAGAGCTCTTGACATCATGAAAGGACCAGTGCCAAAATATTTGAACTATTTTTTTTTAAATTGTAATAACATTGCATCATAATATTATAAAAATTTTAGGTGTGCATCTTTGAAAACCAGCATGGTGGCCTCCCTGGTGGTGCAGTGGGTTAAGCAATGCACCAGGAAGCAAACCACAGCTGCTGCAGCATGAGTTCAATCCCTGCCGCCAGCCAGGGAGGGGACCCACATGGCGCAGCAGATTTCTCCTGCCTTGCCTGCTGCTCCCCTCAGCAGTGTGTTTCGGTTGATCTGCCTGTTCTGCTCCCTGCTCTGTGTCTGGTGAATCCTCCTCTCACCACCCCCCACACCTCTGACCTGTACCCTAGTTCTTGTATGCATAAATAAATAAATCTTTAAAAAAAAAAGGAAACCACATTAAGCTCACCACTAAAAGTCTACTTCTATTCTTCACTATACACTTTGTCCCAGTTTATCTACCATATTCCCCCTTTCTTCTGTTGTCTTTGTAATTGATTTTACAGCCTAAAATTTGTTTTTCTTTTATTTAGTTCATTCATTTGTTTGCTTTCTCTATATCTCACATATAAATGAAATCATATGGTGTCTGTCTTTCTCTATTGCTCTTATTTCACTAAGCAAATACCCTCAAGGTACATCATGTTGTTGCAAATGGCAGGATTTCATCTTTTTAATAGTTGAATAGTGTTCTATTATGTATATATACCACATAATTTTATCCATTCCTTAGCGTATGAGCACTTCGGTTGTTTTCAGCTCTTGGCTATTGACGAAAATGCTTTAAAAAGGCATGGGGGTACATAGCTCTTCCAATTAATGTTATTGTTTTTTCCTGGGAAAACACCCAAAAGTGGGACAACCTTTAACTCCAATATATTTGTCAAATTTCATTCTATGCACATGCAGCTCCTTTCACAATTAGTGAGATACAAGATTCTAAGTACTTCACAATGTCTAGTGGGATTTAGTAATTGATGCTTACGTTGACCATTCTGTTATGGGAGTAGAATATTCCTTGACATGCTCATATAAAATCATTTAAGCATACTTTGCCTCAGAAACATTATGTTCCTTTTATGACCAACTCTGGAGTTTTCTCATTTTTGCCACTCAGGTGTTTGCGCCATTGCTGGAGTGTCTGTGTTTGCCAACATGCTGGTCACTAACTTCTGGATGTCCACAGCTAATATGTACACTGGCATGGGAGGGATGGTACAGACCGTTCAGACCAGGTAAACTCCTAATCTAGGTCTCAGTATTGTACGGTAAATATTGTTATAAAAATCCGATTAAACACACATGCCTAATATGACTGTCAGTACCTGAAATAGCAAACATTTATCAGAAGCAACCATACCATATTGTAAATCAAAAATGATCTGTAAATTCATAAACTTCATTTCAGTGAAATATCCTTGGTGATATGACTTGAGGCTTATCTGACATTTGCTTTGAAATACAGCAACAGTTCACAGTATTCATCTAACACTTTTACATATGCCCCATTGTGGTTGAAATGAAACAGAAACTATTAACCCAGGCATGTAAATGAACAGCAGCACACATCTCCAGCCCATGATAGGAACTTGACTCTAGACAGGTAAAAACTTTAATAGAAATGATCAATGTGCGGTATCAGTGAGGAAAAACAATGGTACTGCCTGGTACAATGCCCTCTTTCTCTCATTCATTAATGTTTTCATTTTGTAAGTGCATTTAGTGCCTGTTCTGGACCAGCAACTGTTCAGAGTGCTAGAGATTAAGATAAGTTCCCCATACTCACAGCAGTCACAGTCTAGCTAAGGGAGATGAAATCCTTCCATAATTTGGTATTAGAAGGATAGTAGAACTTTCAAAAGATGGAAAAGCAACTTCGAACCCTGTATTCATTTCCCCACTCCAAAGGGACATACTTCATAGCAACAAGCAACAGCAAATTCCTGAAAGAGAATGATCTTGTTCTGGGAGAGTGATATAAATATTAGACCTAAGTGACCAGTCATCACTAGAGTGAATTTGGCTTTTCTCCAACCTCACCAATGTGGTGTACAGAAAGAGTGTAAAGATGTAATAAATCCATTACTATCTGGCTCCCTGGAACTCTAATCCCCACCCATGTTCCTGCTTTGCTTCAAGAATGGAGTTCAATAATGGGAGCCAAAATGGGAAGGAAATGATTATCATAAGCTCCTATCGCCCTTCATTGGTCTCTTGGTTACAAGGGCAACTTAGAAATAGACTGCACCATCTACCTTGGTTTGCCCAGGATTTTCTCAGTTTTAGCATTGAAAATCCCACATCCTGGGAAACTCCTCTTGATGGTTGTTCACCTGCTTAGAGCCCACCTTGCCTGGAGTGTCTGAGTCCCTGTGTCAGTGACTCTCTACCCAACACTAATACCTGTTATGACTCCTTCACACCAATTCTCTAGAACCTTGGGCAGGTGACTTCAATCCTCAGATTGAGACTACATGATTGTAAAAGTCTCCTAAAGATCTTACTCCTTCCTCTATAGTTCAGTGGTTAATAACAAGAGCTTTAGAAGCAGAGTGACCTGGCAATGCCATGTCATTGCTAGGCCTTTGGCAAAGTTAATTAACTTCATTGGTTTATAATGAGTCTTAATTTACTCATTGCAAAATGGAGTAGAAAGTCCTATTACAATGACTCTTGGGAGAAATAAATGAAATTGTGATAACGGTGCTTTCATAGTATCAGTCATGACTCAATACATGACAGTGATTGTTGTTCTCAGTAACAGTATGCCTCACTCATACATTGAAGGGGTATCAAGGTCAGGGACTCTGTCTGTGCTACCTCCCAGAAGAGTCATCTAGGGTGTCCCCAGAGGGAGTCGCAGGAAGAGGTCATCCGTCAAGCCCCCAGTCACCCTAGGGTACAGGAGGAAATGGGTTGGTGTTCTTCATTCCAAATGTAGTAGAGGAGGC
Source organism: Galemys pyrenaicus (assembly GCA_019455555.1). Classification (NCBI taxonomy): domain Eukaryota; kingdom Metazoa; phylum Chordata; class Mammalia; order Eulipotyphla; family Talpidae; genus Galemys; species Galemys pyrenaicus. Next base: position 23,756,192 of record JAGFMF010011830.1, on the reverse strand, counting down.
CAGAAATAAATTCTCTCCAGAAGTTTTCAAGAGCTGAACTCTGTCTGCCAACTTTGTCCTTCACCTCACCTTTGGTCATCCAGCTTATATTCTACTTTAATCCTGCTAAAATGCCTGTGCTTTTTAAGTACTCTAAAGTACCTCATGAAGTTGCAGAGGTCTGCACCCATATTGCTGTCTTCCTAGTGCGCCTGTAATGTTTGTAGCTTGTGACTTTGAACATGCCAAGTATTCTTGGTATTCCATGGGCAGCCCATGCTCTTTGAGGAACACAAAGGAAAACCTCAAAAGCAGGTATCCACTGAGCTGAGCTCTCCTTTCCTGTGGGCTCTTGGTGAAGTTACCAGCTAATATTGAAAAACCCACTGATATCCTAAGAGTTAAAAGCCACTAAAGATTTAGGGATACTTCTCTACTATTCAAAAATATCTATCTGAAATCAGAATTACTTTATTTGGAGGAGATTTTGTTCTCAAATAATACTGTTCTCATGTTATTGAGCCCCATGGGAAGCAGCCCACAAAGGGAAAGAACCAATTTTGGAATCAGACCACCCCAAGTCATGATTCCAGCATAAGCTAGAAGAATACCTGAGGGTAGGTCTATATCTGACTTATTCAGTCCTCAGTCTCAGTGCCAGAGTAGTTCCAGGCACGTGGTAGTAGATCAGTGAATACTTGTTAAACAAGTATACAAATAAATAAAGGAAAGAACAGTCACTTGAGCTTCATCTACTCTGACAACAGATGAATCCATCGAGTCCCATCCATTCTTCCTGCATGGATGGTTATAAGTGTGACTTGAGGTAGGGGAAATAAATACTCTTGGTCCATAGTAGGAACTCAAGGACCAAAATTCCCTCAGAAATAATAACTTGAGACTAATTTCACATCTTTCAAATTTTTCTTGCAATACCTCTAGACACTCATCTTCATCAATAGGGAGAGCAGGGTATTTCCTGAGCTGTTTCTTTAAAACATCTATATAATTAATTCTATGCCTGGGTAATAGATCATTCTAAGAACCTCACAGCTGTTATGCTAACTAGCTTCAGTCTCAATTCCATTCTCCGAGGTACCTGATTCAGTTGCTTGTGATCCAATAAGTATATCTTCAGGGAGGCATGGGGAGATAGGAAAGGAATCCAAAAGTGGTGCACAGCCAGGTGCAGTGGGTAGGCCTTGAAAGTGGAGTCCCACATTCACAGCCACCATCTTTCTGTTCAGGTACACCTTTGGTTCAGCTCTGTTCGTGGGCTGGGTTGCTGGAGGCCTCACCCTAATTGGAGGTGTGATGATGTGTATCGCCTGCCGGGGCCTGGTACCCGAGGAAACCAGGTGAGTATCCCCATCCCAATGCAATCAGACATTTGATCCAGGTCCATGTTGATGTGTAATTTGCAATCAGAATTTTTAAGCTTATGGTAGACCTTCATTTGACTAAATGATCATTGAAGCTTCCCTTTTCAATTATTTAAGGGAACCTAAAGAACAGGGCAGGAATATTTCAGCCTGAGCAGATGTAAGTAAGATCTTATATGAAGAGGGGCAAAAATCATTCTAGGTGCCCTCTGGCTTCTACAGTCTATAGACTAAATGAGTCTCCTCTGGGAGTGATTTTTCCCCTGCCCTGGGACTATTTAGCAACATCTGAAGACATTTTTGATCGTTACAACCTTGAGGCACAGGTGATACTTGCATCTACTGGTTAGCAGCCAGGGCTGGTGCTAAGATCCTAACAATGCACCAGACAGAGCACCACAACAAAAAAGCATCTGTTCCAAAATATCATTCTTACTGCTGCTAAGAATCCTGCCCTGGGGCCTCCCTGGTGGCGCAGTGGATTAAGCAACGCACTATGAAGCAAACTGCAGCCACTGAAGCACGAGTTCGATCCCTGCTGCCAGCCAGGGAGGGGACCCACATGGTGCCACAGACCTCTCCTGCCTCACCCGCTGCTGCCCTCCGCAGTGTACTTCTGTTGATCTGCCTGTTCTGCTCCCCACTCTCTGTGGTGAATCCTCTCACCCCCCCAACCCCCACACCTCTGGCCTGTACCCCAGTACTTGTATGCATAAATAAATAAATCTTAAAAAAAAAAAGAATCCTGCCCTGATGCTGGAACTGTACCCAGACTAGGGACACTTGGATTGGGTTCTACTGCTATCTAGCCCTGCGTAAGGTAAATGAAGTTTATCGGGTGTTTGCGTTAATAATAGACACCTGCGATCCTGCACGCATGCAGGCAGGCACTGAGGTAGGGTGTGAGCATGCGTAGGTGGGCGCACCTGGGGCATAGAAGGGCAGTGTCAGGAGGACACTGGGTATAAGGAGAGCGGAGGCAGAAGTCAGCAGTTCAGGAGAAATAGCAGAGGTAGAGAGGCCAGAGAAGTGAGGATTCCTGGGGGCTAGGAGGCTTGCCACCATTCCCGGCTCTTTGATGCTGTGTACCTGGTCGCCTCTGATGTAGAAAGAGTAATAACACCTGAAAAAAGGCACTGAGGGCTCCCGGACTCCTTATCTGTCTGCCCAAATCATAGAGAACCCGCCTCAGGCTCTCCTGCCTCTACACCCTGTGACTCCTTAGCAGGTGTAGGGTAAAGGTTGATCAGGCCTTTCCGCCTTCCCACCACTGTGATGATGGACACCTGTGGTGCTGCGAGCATTCCAGGGTGGGCATGTGCAGGTGAGCACACCTGGGCTGATGCATGAGGTGTATGAAAAGCTAGTGTCTCAGTGTGGTGGTGTGGTGCAGTGGAGTGTGAGGGATAGCGTGACAGCGGCGAAGACAAAGAAACTGCTTGAACTGATGATGAACCTCCTACCCGGTCTGGGATGGTTGTGTGACACAGGTTATTTGCCCTCTCTGGGCTTCAGTCTCAGCTAAGACTGAGAAAATGAGAGGAGATGGCACCTTCCTGCTCACAAATTCTATGATTCTTTGGCAAAATCACATTCCCTTGGACACTGTTTCTGGTTCAGGTCCTTTTTAAGAGAGGGAACTCACTAGTCATTACCTACAAGCTTAATAAAACTCTAATACAAATCCAGAAATTCTGCTCCATAGAAGAAGCAGAAAATCAGTGTCCTAACAATTAGAGTAATCAACTTCTCAGTTTGTCTAGGAGTAAGGGGTTTCCTAAAACATTGGACTTTTTTTAAAGATTTTATTTATTTTGTGTAGTAGAATTGGGATGCAGGCCAGAGGTGTGGGAGATGAGAGGATTCACCAGAGACACAGTGGGGAGCAGATCAAGCAGATCTTCTGAAATATACTGCTGAGGGGAGCAGCAGGTGAGACAGGAAAGGTCTGCTGTGCTATGTGGGCCAGCTCCTGGCCAGGGATAACTCAGGCCATCGCAGTGGGAACTTTGTGGTGGTAGTACTGAGATTTAACCCCTAGGCCACTGAGGAGGTCCAAAGACATTGGACTTTTAGTGCTAAAACTGCAATGCAGTCTACAGTAAATGGGGAGGTTTGCACTTCTGCCAAATACATCTAAGGTCATGGAATATTTCTTTTTCTTTCAGCTACAAAGCAGTTTCTTATCATGCCTCAGGCCACAATGTTGGCTACAAGTCTGGAGGCTTCAAGGCCAGCTCTGGTTTTGGACCCAACTCCCAAAACAAGAAGATCTACAATGGAAGTACCCGTGCAGAGGACGAGGCACAGTCCCCGCCTTCCAAGTACGACTATGTGTAGCTTCCATCACATCTCAACTTGGACGGAAGAAACTCCCCGATGAGCACTCACTTGAAAAACAAGGACCTTTTACCTTGATTCCTTGTTGCTTTTGACTTGCAGTGGAGGTTAGAAAAGTCTTGATTTCAGTTTTGGTGAGACCACAGGTCTTAGTCATATGTCTCTATCTCTCAATTTTCTATGACAAAGCAGCCGAGTTATCAGGTATGAATTAGAGGCTACAGCTCACATTTTCCAATCCTTTATTTCATTTTTAATTATGACTTTTCTAATCTAATGATAGGGGGTTAAATTCCTTTCAGATTCATGGATGATTCAGACTGACTCTCCCTTCTCCTTCTGGTCAATAGCTTATTGATTATCTCCTAATTCCATCCCTGAAAAATTTTTAAAGGAAAAAATATCAACCAAAGAATACCATTTTCTGCTATTTTTTTTTTTACTTTCCTCTCCCTAACTACTAATAAATACTGATTGAGGAAGAAGTGATAGGGAAAAGAAATTTGTAATGTCTCCAGCTCATTATCTGAGTTTTCCTACACCGTGATCTTGAACATTACCTGGAATATAGTGAATTCAGCCCTTCGCTTCTGTTGGCATCTGCTAAGACTCCCCATAGGCTTTCTGAGCTCCCTGCTGCAGGTCCTCTTTCAGTCACACACCGGAAAGTGTCTCAGAGGAATGAGAAGATTTTTTTTTGTAATCTAAATATATTTGGTATTCTAAAGATAGTTAGAATAAATAATACATTAGTAAATGGTACATTGTTTGTGAGTTAGCTACACTTCTGCACGTGGAAAATGAAAAATTAATTCTTTTGATGTTTATACTATTCTTTGTACAATCACACAAATCTGAATTTCATAAAATGCTCACTGATCCTAATTCTTTGAGATCTCCAGGATTCTTGTTATACATGACAGAGTCAGTATAACTCATGTGAGGAAGGAAGGAAGGAAGGAAGGAAGGAAGGAAGGAAGGAAGGAAGGAAGGAAGGAAGGAAGGAAGGAAGGA
>JAGFMF010011830.1:23718620-23733748 GCA_019455555.1 Galemys pyrenaicus | reverse complement strand
ATGGGAACACGAGGGACTGAGGTGATGGTGCACTGGTGAGATGGTGATGGGGAATACATGGGGATTACAATTAATGGCAAGTAAATGTAAATTTTAAAAAATTTTAATAAAAGAAAAAAAAATAAAAAGTGAGTTGGGAGAAAAAAAACCTGCTGCACAAATGAACTGCAAGCTTCAGAATTACATAGATAAATATATGGCAATGTGATTGTGGAAGTGGTGCTGGTGGTGCTGGTGATGGTAGAGCTGATGATGGCGCGCGAGCAGGAGATGGTGTTGGTGGTGTGTATATGTGTTAAAAAGCTGAGGACCATACATCGGTGTGTGGTAGGCACTGTTTGGCTGATCCTGCACAAAATAAAACTAAAGTTGTAGCAGCTTTTAAGGCAACATCTCACTTCCAGTAGGAGAACCCAAAGCACTTTGTCTGATTGGTTATTGTTTGATTTGACTTTTCTGTTTGGTTCTGTTGACTTCTCAGTTTCTGTTGACTTCAGTGGTTGCTTTACTTAGATTCCCGATAAACTTAGAGTTCTATTATAGTGTTTAAACCAACTTATTATGTTATTGCACTTTAGATTTTCCAAAACTGAAAATGGTCCCAACCTTTCTCTCATTTACACGGAACTACTAGGTTCCAGTCCTAATATCAAGGTATCTACTACTTATATTGAAGGTTCAGACTTTTTATTAACAAAAAGTATTTTTCAGATTGTACCAGAACACTATTAGAAATTTCCAATCATTGGCATTCCTATAAGTTGTTACTAAAGCTGCCTCATGTTGTCACACAGATAGAAATAAACGTCCTCTTTCCATATTGAGTCATGCAATCACAGAATGTGAAAGCTGATGTGTCCAGAGGTACAAACCAGGATAGTGGTTACCGTGTCATACTAGAGGCCAGAACTGATCTCCAAACAAGTTTTCATTTGTCAGATGTAAAATGAGGGAGGTGGGGTACCGTTGTAAGGGGCCAGTCTATTCTTGGAAAATTCCGTCCTTCACAAGATTAACTCAAATATTACCTATCTTATATCTTCTGATGTTAAAATATCTTTTATAAAATTATGTTGCCAGTGACTGTTACCTACTTTCTTCTAGGTTCTTTTTGGCAAAATAAAACTTGGTAACCTCAGATCACCCACAAACTTTTTGTTTAACTGAGCCTACAATTTACTGTACCTGTATTACCAAAGTTTCACACTTCCACCACACTAGAAAGAATTGGTCTGATGAGAATTCAAACAGGAAGATACATGTCTACCTAGCTGTGTTCAAAAAACACCCCAATTAAAGTCCAAGATAGAGCTTTGCCAAAACCCTACTTCAAATAAGAATGCATAAAAGCAGATGCAGAGTCAACCATATTTATTTACTCACCCATACATGAGGGTTAGGATGCTTTCATAAAATATGATATAATTTCAACTTTGAAAAATGGCCAGCATCAAATTTTGTAAACAAAATAATCAGGGTATTTATGTCCTGCAAGATGACAAAATTTCAATGATTCAAACAGGGTATTACCAGTGCCGAATAGTCAATGAATAGAACAGAAAGTCCAGAAACAGGCCCATACACATATGATAATTTATGTTTGATAAAAGGGAATCTTTTTTTAAGTGAATAAAGAATACATTGTCAAGTAATGATGTTGAGAAAACTAAACAGCTAAAGTGTTTGGAAATAAATAAATCCTTAACTCACAGCTAACATCCCCCTCAAAATGAAGATAATGTGTGTTCATATTTTAAACCTTCTGTTAGAACTAAAAGAAACGCAGATGAACGTGTTTGAATATTGGAAGGAAGTCTTCCTAATTTTGATTCCAAAGAAAATAAAATTAAAACATTGATTTATTAGATATATAAAAACTTAAAACATTTTTATAGGGGAACAAATTAAAAGAATAAATGACCAAATAAGAAGTAGGAAAAAAAGTAGCATATATGACAATGGATTGATACTGTCAACATATGTAAATAACCCTTCAAAGTGATGTGAAACAAATCTAATAAAAAAATTCAATCCCTGAAAATCAAAAGTAAAACAAAAAAAGCAAACCTAATTATGTATCCATCTGGCAGCATAGCCACTGGAAAGAACTTTTTCAAGTGACTTTAACACAGTGATTTCACTGCAATCCTAGTGGGATATAGCCTAAGGAAAAGAAAGAACTCCAAAAAATATAAAATCTTAAACTGTTTTCACTGTTCACATCATAGGTGATGGGGTTGTGTTACTATTCTGAAACTGTTATTGTGATGTGAAGAACCAGGACTTGGTGTGTTGAAGAGATGCAGATAGATGCCAGATCAATGTGGTAAAGCAAACGTTCCTGTTGTCCTGAATTTGAATGGGAGGTATCAGTACAAACTTGATTTCTTAAGTATATTTCCTATCTCTGTCCACTGGACAGGCTTCGAAACAAAGACAAGACCAGGCACCCAAACTGTGAATGTAATTATCATTTCCCTCTAAAAGACACTAGAATTTCCCAGAGAAATTACAATTCTGGGGCCGGAAATGTAGAATGTTAGCTGGATCACTTTTCATACCAGATTACCAGGAATTTTCATACCAGATTACCAGGTCCTTTAGATGACTAGATCTAAAGGACCCAGAAAACCACTTGGGGAGGGTCCATTGGCCACAGATGAGAATTTCAGCATCAGTAAGGATAGCAACTACAATTGATTTTATCAACTATATTAAAAGATGTAAGTTCATATAGTACACCAATGAAAGTTACTAAGAACCAACTCATTATTTTGAAAGGAGAAAAAGATTAAGCCCTTAGCTTCCTTACCTTTGTAAATTGTACCCTAAAGACAATCAGACATCTTGATATGGGGAACTTCTCCTTACAGACATTTCATGCTAGTATAAAGGAATGATAGCTACCACAATTCTAGAAATTCCTAATCAAATATCATTAATGGTATTTAAAAAATCATTAACATTTTAAATAGAGGGCAGCAGATAATGTGTGTCTCCTGACGTGCATGCCAAGACACTGCCTGTCAAGTGTCTCATGAAAAAGAATCAAAGCTGAACCCGATCAAGTATGTAGATCTAATTACAAATTTACAAATAGTTCGGGGGAGAGAGGAAGATATTCAACAGCACACTGGTAATACAGTCAGTAAACCTCAGATGAAGGGGAATTCTGTAAAATAAATCATTCCATTTCTTCAGCAACAAAATAAATATTGTGTGGAATAAAAAGAGAAAGGCAGGAAGGAAGGGCTGAAGGGAGGGGAAAGTGGAAGAGGAATCTGCAGATAGGACTTAAACTTGTAAAGGAAAATAGAACAAATAAGAATATTGAGTAGACATTTGATGATGGCTGGAAAATATTAATTTTTGTTTTAGGGTTGGTGAAATGATCATTGTTTTGGAAAAGAAGTATATTTTAGAGACACATGGAAATATTAGTAGATATGATAGGATTATTTGGCAGAAGGTTGGCAGGTGATTTACAGACTCAAGAGTCAGCATGTGTTGAGAATTATGAAAACTGTGCGGGGAGGATAATGTCAAAACCATTAGACATTCTATTTTTAGATATGTTGACACTTTCGATAACACACAAATCAAGAAAATAGCAACAAGGAAAAGTTAACTATACCAATTGTTAAAAAAAGGGACTAAGATTTTTATTTTTATGCCATTAGATTTAGAGGAAATTATGTAGCATAGTTACTGGAATCTTTAGTGATTTCTTTTATTCAAAATATTAGATACTGATTACATGCTAGAGACAGGAAAGCATAAGAAATTAATGGGGTTTTTTGATATCAGCAAACAATTTGATTTGGCAATTTGTAAAAAAAGAAATAAAATCAACATGGAAATGAAAATTAATCCTATGCTATTGTAGAAGAAAACTAAAATGTGCAATGTATTTTAAAGGTGGGGTTTCACTTTTATCCATCACATTATTCATACTCAGAGGTGAATAATACCCCCTGCTGGCAAAAATGCTGAAATGAGCAAAGCAAACACTAAATGGTTTGGGTTTTCTGGAGTTCACTTGGTAATATAACAAAACCCCCAAAGTACATGATTCGGAACCAGGCTTCAGTGTCAGCCAGCCCAAGTAGGACTCAAAGCAAGTGTTTTAACTGCTCTGTGCTTTAGTTTCTGGTCTGTAAACTGACAGTCATAGTGGCACCTCCTCAAAGGATTGCTGAGGTGAAATCAGTGAATATTCATAAGGAACTGGAGCCACACCTGGCATATAGTACTAACTTTCATCGTTCTGGCGGCTCTGAAATCTCACTACTCAGTATATATCGTCAGGAAATCTTAGTTAAGTGCACAAAGATGTATGTATGCATTTGTTTATCTTTTCATGATTTATCAAAGGCCCAAAGTAGAAATGCCTGATTAACTTCTGTAAACTTTTTTGTAAACTTTACCTTGCAGTACTTTGTGGCCATTAAACATAATTATGTTGACACTTATGTACTAATTAAGGACACTGAAAATTTATTTTCAAAAAGGAAATGCAAGCCTAAGAACAAATGTAGTTGAACCCTAGGAAGGAAATGTATGTTTTTTTTAATATGTACACGTATACATCCATGCTAGTGGTATTTTAATCTGGATTTAAGAGTGATTCAAATTATTTTTCTTTTTGATTACCTATAATTTCTGTATCAAAATTGTTTGCATTAATTTTAAAATAAGTTATGTTCTATATTGTGATGACTAATTTTATGTGTCAACCTGACTCAAAAGTTGTCCAAATAGCTGGTAAAACATTGTATCTGGGCGTGTCTACAACAAAGTTTCTGGACAAGATCAGCATTTGAATTTGTAGGTTGAGAAAAGAAGATCTAGCTTCACCAATGTAGGAGGTGAACATTATCCAAATCACTAAGGGCTCCAGTAGAACAAAAAGACAAAGGAAGGACAAATTCCTTTTCTCTTCGAAATGAGGATGTCAATTTTCTCCTGCTCTCAAATATTACAGTTTCTGGTTCTTTGATCTTGAGGCTTCAAGATGGGACACTTGACTTTCCTAGCCATCTGGCTTGCAGAGGGAACTTCTGGGACTTCTCAGCCTCCAAGTCATCATGTGAGCAAATCGCTATAGTCAGTCCATAGAAATAGAGCTAGAAATAGAGATAATGACACAGAGAAAGAGCTAGAGACAGAGATACAGATAGAAATACAGATATTCGGGGCCTCCCTGGTGGCGCAGTGGGTTGAGCAGTACACTATGAAACAAACCGCAGCCACTGTAGCATGAGTTCAATCCCTGCTGCCGGCCGGAGCGGGGACCCACATGGTGGGCAGACCTCTCCTGCCTTGCCCACTGCTCCCCTCAGCAGTGTACTTCCGTTCATCTGCCTGTTCTGCTTCCCACTCTGTCTGTGGTGAGTCCTCTCACCCCCCGCACCTCTGGCCTGTACCCCAGTGACTGTATGCATAAATAAATAAATCTTAAAAAAAAAGAAATACAGATATTCCGAGTCTGTCTGAAAAATCCTGACCAGTACACCTATGTTCCAAAGTTCTTATAATGTTGGCCCAAATTTTTAAAATTTGAAAATGGGAACGGGTGAACAGCACAGAAATGCAAAAGTAGTATGTTAGTCCACATCTCTAAAGTAGATAAAAATAGAAGACATTTGGAATATACGACTTAATAATCAACACTCAAGAGCAGTCATTCACATTACTAATTAACACCTGCGTGTATAGGGTTCTGGCTTATTCATGTCTTGGAACAAACACCCTGTGGATAAGAGTCATTTCTATTTCAATCTACATTTGTACTCCAGATTTTGTATTTCACTTGGGTTATTCCCGACAGCAGAGTCAGGGGCAAGGACTGGCTCATTTATTTCAGGTGCTCCCAAGAAGTAGCAGTGAGAATGTGAGAAAAATGGTATAGGAAGAAGAAAGGCTATAAAAGAGTATAAAAATAAGGAGTAACTGCTGTAGGCAACTGGAATTCACTCCCCCCACACCCAGGAGCTAAGAAACTGCACAATAAACCTCAGAATTTTCCCCCAAAACATGGAATTCTGGAACAGTCACTCCCAATTCCCACCCACCTTGGCTGTGGGCTGCACTGGCAGCATTAGCAATCCCCCTTTTTCAGCTGCACCTGCAAGTGGACTGCACAATCATGACTTCAGCGACAACCCTGAGACTGAAAATCAGAGACCCCAGGCCACATGTGAGGTGTGAGAGACTCACCCTGGAAGTGTTCTGGAAGCCACAGGAAGCCACCCATCACACACAGGCTCAGCTCATCAAAGGTATAGGATCCATAAAGGGAGTTACGTGCCCCCCACCTACATCCCATACACAACACACACCCCAGTCAGCCAGGCCTGTGCTGGGCCCAGTTCCCACATAAGACCTTTACAAGCTTTGCTCTGGTCTCATTGAACAGCTTCATGCCTTGATACCTGTAGGGTCAGAGAACTATAAGGTCTTTCCACCCTCCTGCCACTGGTATAATGATGGACACCTGTGGTGCTGTGTGCATGCCTAGGTGGGCATGTGCAAGTGGGCGCACCAGTTTGGACATGGGCTTATATGGGCGGCGTCAGGAGGACGCCAGCAGCGAGAGTACGAAAGAGCAGCAGTAGAAGCAGAGAGAAGAAGCAGCCGAGAGGGTGAGATGCGCCCGGGGCTGGGAGGCCTGCCAGCCTCCCGGACCCCTGGCACGCCTACCTTCCATGTACCTGATGCCACCTCTGTAATAAAGGTACAAAAGCCACCGAGGGCTCCAAGACTCCTTTCCTTTACCCCCACCTGCTAGAACCATCTCAAACCTGCCCTATGCCACCCTTTGTGCCACTACAATACCCCAATCCTTCCCCATCCCCATGCCGTTCTAGTCTCTACAATGCCTTTCCTCCAGCACTCCCCCACCCTTCCTATTAAAACCACAGGGCCTTGCACAGGTGTCAAGAGCACCCAGAGGTCACAAGAAGCCGAGATGGAGAGCTGGGGAGAGGAAGAGACCTGGGAGGCCCAAAGGTCAGAGATATAGACAAAACAAAATTGTGACTTGAGTTGGTAATCATCGGGACTGGGTGTTGGGGCTGTGGGCGCATCACGATATTCCCTCACTTGTGTGGTATGGACGTCCATGGCTGAGTTTCCTTTCACGAAAAACACAGTTAGTTGTTCAACGACTAGGAACGAATCTGACTGACAGGGCTTGCCCAGCTTTTGAGTCAAGGTCTCAACTCTTCCTGGGCCACCCAGTCCACGCAGAGCAGGGAAAGGCACTTGGGCCTGGGCTGTTTGCCCGATGGCAGATTGTCCTCGGGGGCAGTTCCTGCTCTGGATTTCCCCTTGGGTTGGTGGAGGGGTCAGCCCTACCTGCCCCATCTCGCTCTTCCTCTCTCACTTCTCACAGTGGCCAGACCTGCTTGGACTCTGAGGCCTCCCCTTGCCCAGTCCTGCTTCCTCTACCTTCACCTTTGACAGCTGTGACTCCCCAACAGACTCTCGCACTCCCAACTTCATCCTGGATCTTTGATCCCAAAGATTCAAAATTGACACTCATTTACTCATAGTATTCATTTAGTACAGTTTTTACTGTGCCAGAGTCTACCACCTCACCTGGATACCATCCAGAACTGGGAGATGTGATGGAACTAAGCCATAAGTTGTAGGAACAGAGGAGGGGTATGACATTAGGGAAGACGAATTGGAAGAAAGCTGTCTCGCTCTTCCAGGAGCGAGCCTTCCCTGCAGCCCTTGCTCCTGTAGTCAGCCACTCTCCACTCCCCTGGGCTTGGGGTCCTATCTTCTCCACGGTACCTCACCCATGTTGGATGAGCTGTTTGCACAACAGCCTGTGTAGCTCTCTTCCCAGCTCCGTGCGTGCTTCTCTTTCTAGGGCCCATGAGTATGTATGAATGCTGTCCTCCTTTGCTCCTGTCTCTGCCCAGACTATGCCTCTTTTGTTTTGAGGCAAAACTGGCATGTAGAGAGGAAGTGGCAAAAGTCTTAGATTTGGGATGACTGCTGACCTGGGTTTGCAGCTACCACTTATGCCCATGGAAAAGTGGGCCTTAATGGAGTCCCTGGATCTCTGTGAAAAAGGGAAAAGGATAGACTCTGAAGTGTCTGTGGCCACATGGATTTTGTAGCAAGCACTGAGTTGACTGGTCTCTGTGCACAGCAAATCCTTCTGTAGCCATCGTTATCCTTCTCCCTCCATAAGTTTGCTTTCCCTTTTCCCTTCTCTTTAGTTTGTGCTTTCCCAGAAGGTCCACTTTTGAGTACTCTTTTTTCCCAAGAGTACTATGTTTCAAATGTTTTTGACATTGAAGTTTTGTAAGAAACACCTTTAACACGGGGGCACAGTCCACATATGTAAGAGTTTCATGGAAAAGTTCTTAGTGTGACTCTGTGATGCACTTTCTCTACACACACACACACACACACACACACACCCCACTGCCTCCAGAGAAACTCCAGAAATAAATAATGCAGAAACACCAGAGAGTTATAAACACTATGCTACATTTAAATATTCACATGAAATAAATCAATGCTTTTCACATTTAAAAAAATTATATATAACTTAATTTTGGAAATAATCTAAAAATTAAATTGTGGTCCTTTCAGGACATGAGCTCAAACCAAGTTGCCCCCTCCCCACCCATGAGCAGGCCCTGCCAGACATCACAACTCTGGGAAGCTCCCCAGTATCACCCCAGATTGTGCTGGATGGCCCCCTTCCTGCTCCCAAACACCCCAATCCCTGTCATTAGTCCTACCTTCTGCCCTACCTCCTCTATCTGCACCCCAACTTGGCAGTGAGGTGGAGGGCCTGGTACAGAGCTTACTACATTCAATAAATGATTCAGTAAGTGATGTCAATCATTGAATGATTGACTGAGACATATGTCCCCAAAGGACCTACTTAAGAGCCATCTCTACAATGTCCCTCTGGTTTGCATAATGCTAAGGAGTAGAGATGAGCTGTCAATTTTCAGTCTGTAGTGAACATGGCGCAGGAGGAAGGAAACGGCTTGTAGGACCTACTTCTCATGCCATAGGGCCCAGGAGCACCAGAGAGGCACCTTAAAGCAGGGCCCTTTAAAGGCAAGGAGGAAAAATTCGTAACCATCTTCTACTCTGCTTTTTCCAAAGAAGAAGCCTCTTGGTTACTGAAGACAAAAGACTTCTTCGTTGGGTTGGGCCCTGAGCATCTTCATTGGGGTGGGCCCTGAGCTGACCCCAGGGGACAAGACTGGGCCTGGGATCACACACCAGGTGTGCTGGGATGGCCATGGCCCCAAGCAGTGGTGTTAAGTTTCACTGGGCGCTTTGAGCAAGATAAGAGCTTTGGCTTCTGTCTCTGGTCCAGGGCCTGTGGGGCATGTTCCAAGGAGAAGATCTCCAGCTCACTCTCAACATCAGATGGCTGCACGGAGATAAAGGGGAGAAGAAAATGCATCTGATAAAAAACTGGAAACAGGATGGACATGGGGACAAAAATGTCTACTACTTCTGAGTTTTAAGGCCAAAGTATTTATAACTCCAAGATGTGCCTTTCTGATTGAGAAAGGTAAGACAGATGTATGAAGTACAGAGAGCTCTCAATTTTTCTGCCTAAAAAGAAATGAGGGAGCTATTCCCTGATGGGGGTAATGAGGAGGGTCTCCTTGTGATAAGCATTAGGGACGTGGAGCATCCAAGCTGTAAATCTGATGGCAGCTGCAGGAAGGGTCATCAGGACTTTCTCAGTTATGAGCAATGGCCTTGAGTGTTTACAACAAAGGTATCAGAACACTCCCTTGTACGCTGGTGTCTGCTATGCTATATGAGGACACCCCAGTAGCTCACCCTGGGGTGAAGCCTGCTCTATACACATCCTTCTGTGAAGTTCTGTGCTGAGTGAAAGAGTGGGGAGGGGGTCCCCTGTGGGATGAGCCTGAGCTGGAAGAGAGCAGCAACCACATGGCCAGTTCCTTGCTCTAGCAGAGGCCAGAAACAGGAGTAAGAGGGGGCCAGGAGAAACAACCCACAGAGTAGTTGCTTTTATAATGAACTGAATGGCTTTTTAATGTTAACATGGGCTAAAACAACAAGCATTTGAAAATGGCCATCTCAACTCACACAGAGGCAGGAAAAATAGTCCGGGGAAGAGGTCATTTGCAGTGTCCCACTAGGGTCAAGGCTGACACTCACTGGACCCTGCTCAGCCTCTATTGCAGGTCTCCACAACTCAGAGCTAGCTCAGTCAGGACTGGCAGGGCACCCTCCAAGCTTCTGGCACCCACCTGAGACTTCCTCCCTGGCATGGCAGCCATCAATGACCTGGTGTTGGGCAACGAGAATAGGTCAACTCCTCCAGGAGGCTTCTTCACTGGAGCCTGAAGCTGTTTCTCCAGGTTTTTGACCATTGACTGCACCAGCGTTTCTGGAAGGTCAGCAGAGACTGTGTCAGCAAGAAAGACCCAGAGAATGAAGGCGCCACCCCTGTGGGTCACATCTAGGCTCCAGTATGGAGAGATGGCATGTGGAGAAGGGTCAGAAGGAAGGATGAAGGGCAATCACAAAGGTGAAGGGCAAGGAGGGAAGGCCCAGACCAATGTGTGCTGGTGAAAAGAGGGGTTAAGATCATGAAAATGTAACAGTGCAGACTTAGTGACATGGCCAGAGATGAGGCTTGCAAGGGAGGCTGAGGCAGAACTTCTCAGTTTGGTGCCTGAACTGCAAGACTAACATGTCTATACATGCCCCTTCAGTGTCTTCACAGAGACAAGAAGAAATATCATAAATATAAATTAGCACAGGAGGGCTGCAACCAGACTGACTTTCTAAGAACTCCATGCAAGGGGGTAAGCAATGACACAGATTATCTGTAAACTCACAGTGATATGATAAACCAGGGTGGACATCCAGACCTCAGGAATGGCCTAGAAGCAGGAAGTTAAGTACTGCCTTCTAGGATTCAAATGACTGATGGCCTGAGCAGAAGTCTGGAGCTACAATACCCTGGGCTTATTGATTTATTTGAGAAATGTTTAAGAGCCTGCTATGTAACTGCTCAGAGCCTGCTATGAGGCACTGTGTTCCTCATCCCCCATTAACCATCTTGCCCAGGTACCTCATTTAACAACAACAGAAGCCCTCATATCAGCATCAGCAGGTAGAAGGGCTGTGTCTCAGGACTCCTGGCTCCTGGCTCTAAAATCTTTCTGCTCCATCATCCCATCTGGGAAGCAGTCAATATTTTTCTAAAGATCTGGTAGGTGCTAATTTGTCTAAAAATTCTGGTAGATGCTAATGGACCTGCAGGTTTGAAAATATTGTGAAAAAGTTGAAGATCTGCAGAACCCAGTAAGACTGCGGACTTAGCAGATGGCACAGAATTGGATTCACATCGCTAAGCAACCATTTATTGACCATGGAAAGATGAAACTGTAAGTTCCACATTCTTTAACATTCTTGGCCAGAAAATGCAAATGTGGTTAGAAGCACTAAGCCTCTGTCACAGTTTTATAAGAAAACCTTGAAAAAAGAAACAAATATCTTCTCAATTATGGAAGCTTGAAGACAGTGCAGTGTCTTCTAAATTAGGAGGGAAAATAGTTTCCTCCCGGAACTCTATGTCCAGCCAATGTAAGGTAGATAACAGAATAAAAATATTTTCAGATATCAAAAAGAGAAAAATCTTGAAAGAATGGGAGTTGACTCAGCAGTTTTAAGAAGAAAAATGTGTAACTGGTCACTATAACTCCTAAGACAGAAAACAAGTTTGATGAATATATTTGTTCTAGTTACTAATAACAAGTGAAATTTCTATGATGTCCTTTTCATAACAACTTCAGTTTCTGCCTAAATCTCTGCTGAGAAGGGCAAAGGACTTTTCTGAAAGATTAAAAAGCTGTTTTCACCCAAAGATTGTTGGAGGAGCCGGATAACTTCTGTGAAAGTTCACTGTTACCTGCTGTGGCTCTCACCCTCGCCCTCAAGGTTACCTGGGAAGCCATGCTTTTCACTGTTCTCTTATAAAAACCTATGCTCATGGTCTGTGTTACAGCAAACTATTTTTGTCAAAATGCCCGTTGTCTTTGAACTTAATTGTAACCTAGGTTTGCCCTCGAGGCCACTTTCACCACAGGGATAGTTAACAAGGTCATCGTTAACCCAGTGACATGTCCCCTGGATCGGGCGCTAATGAACTCAAGCAATGTAAAAACCTGTGTAGTCTTAAAATTCAAAAAAGTGGCTGAAAACAATACTTTCTGGGAAAACAAATTTTTAAAAATGTTTTTATAAATCAGTAATTCCAACCCAATAACTTCAAAAACATAATACAGAACCTCAATTTTCTACCATATTATTGATAGTTCTCTGATCATGAACTAATCACTGATGGTCTCTGAGACTCAGTTTCAACATCGGTGACAATGTGAAGCAGGATCTTTCCACGTGGTGGCATCAGGGAATTTCTGCTACCCCTCTGGATGGGCAAGCATAGAGGGACAGCCTCACCCCCTCCCCTGGCTCAGGCGCACTGCCCCACAGCTGCTGCAGGCCTGGGGCTGTGTTTCAGCTGGAGGAGGTTCATCAGCCTGCCTTTCTTTTTCTCTAATCCTGTCCCTGCACGGGTGAATGAGTTCAGAGCTTGGCTGAATCTGGAGGCCTAATTTAGCCCATTTAGTATCTGCTTGGCTAAGCCAGTTCTGTGCACAAGTATAGCCAGCACCTGGATGTGGGGAGGTAGAAGTACCCCCACTTTGGCTTTAGCAGTCAATTCAGCGCTAGCAGGAAGCCGATGCCTTTGGCATTACTGGGCCCTGTCATTATTAACAGAGCAATTAACATTATTCTCAGCGTGTCTGGCCCAAGTTTATGCTGACTGGTAAGACCCTGGAGGAGGAAAGGAAGGCATGAGTGCCCCCTAATCCAGCAGTTAAATAATTAAATGACAAAACAAGAAGCAAAATGAACCTCCCTAAAATTCTGTCTCCCTCCTGATATCCACATTATCCCAAGAAAATATCTGAGGGGTGGGAAGATCATTCTCTCCAAGTGACAACAACAACTTATTGAATCAGAAAACTACTGGGTGTTTCAGGCCTAGAGAAATGTGGGCTGCAGAAGGACTACGCCAGTGTCCTGGTCACTCACCTGTGGGAGTAAGCCTACCTGAGTCCTTGCCCGGGGCCTGTGGCCTCCCCTCTGAGCTCTCACTCTCAGACCATTCCAAGACATCATCCATCTGGGGACCCTTCCTGGGAGAAACTTTTGGAGGCTGAAGAGACACGTGCTGCACCAATTCTCTCTCCACGTCCTCTTCAGAACTGAATGGGGGTGTACTACCTCAAAGGAGAAGAAATGAGTGATGAGGTGACTAAAGAGAAAACTCGCAGTGTTTGCTTTACCCAGAACCCCACCAACACCCTCCCTTGGGCTAGGTGACAGGATCACACAAAGTGTAACAGTCACACCAGCTTCCCCATTAGGAGATGAGTGCCCCAACCTTCCAGTGTGGCAACTAGGGACGAGGTAAGGAAGGGGAAGAAAGGTTATTCTTGCCTGGGAGAAAAGGACCCAAGACTTCTCTGGAGCTGAACCCCACCCGAGGCCCCTCTGTTCACATCTATCTCTGCCCTTGCCTGTCTGCAGAAGCTTGTGAGGAGCTCAGAATGGGAGCCCCACGACAGATCCCCTGAGAGAGAAGATTCCAGGGCTTACTTCAGCATGGGCCCGGAGCAACAGAGGAGCGGGAGCACCCCTGTACTCTGCGGTGTTGAGTAGAGCCGGGCAGGTGGGCCGGATCAGGGCCATGTCTGCCATGACCCTGAGGAGTCAGGGTGGGTGGCTCTGCCGACTTGAAGGGGGATATCAATGCTGCGAATCGAATCCTGGCCTTGGGCCGAGGCTTGTGGGTTAACACTTGGCTCTGCTGGCTTTTGACTAGAAACACAGATAAGAATGAGTTTCAGAGCATAGCCATCTGGGCTACTATAGGTTCCACTATGCTGGAAAAGGACAAGTTGCAGAGCATCATGGTAACCACCTGGCTGAATCATTGTCCTGGCTCCAGCGGTCCATTGCCAGCTGCACTCGAGGTGGGACCGTGTTTCTATCAAAGACTAGAACAGCAGCTGGAGTTCCAGGGCCATATCATCATTCTAGGAAACTCAGGAGGCAACAAGCAAACTGAGGAGCGCCCTGACAAGGCCTGAAAGACTTCCCAACACTACAGACATTAACCCACCCAAGCTGCAGGCACTGAATGCGGGGAGCCTTGCAGGAAGGCCCCGCTTCCACTAGAGGTCGCCACAGGACCACATGGGCCATCAAGATCCACACCACCTCCTCCTAGAACTGGACCTATGAGTAGTGCTAAAAGCAGGCAGTTAGACACAGCACCTGGTTTTCTAAACTACAACAAGAACATCACCATAGGGAGGAGAATCCAGTATCAGCAATTGTGTGTGTGTGTGTGTGTGTGTGTAGAGAAAGTGCATCACAGAGTCACACTAAGAACTTTTCCATGAAACTCTTACATATGTGGACTGTGCCCCCGTGTTAAAGGTGTTTCTTACAAAACTTCAATGTCAAAAACATTTGAAACATAGTACTCTTGGGAAAAAAGAGTACTCAAAAGTGGACCTTCTGGGAAAGCACAAACTAAAGAGAAGGGAAAAGGGAAAGCAAACTTATGGAGGGAGAAGGATAACGATGGCTACAGAAGGATTTGCTGTGCACAGAGACCAGTCAACTCAGTGCTTGCTACAAAATCCATGTGGCCACAGACACTTCAGAGTCTATCCTTTTCCCTTTTTCACAGAGATCCAGGGACTCCATTAAGGCCCACTTTTCCATGGGCATAAGTGGTAGCTGCAAACCCAGGTCAGCAGTCATCCCAAATCTAAGACTTTTGCCACTTCCTCTCTACATGCCAGTTTTGCCTCAAAACAAAAGAGGCATAGTCTGGGCAGAGACAGGAGCAAAGGAGGACAGCATTCATACATACTCATGGGCCCTAGAAAGAGAAGCACGCACGGAGCTGGGAAGAGAGCTACACAGGCTGTTGTGCAAACAGCTCATCCAACATGGGTGAGGTACCGTGGAGAAGATAGGACCCCAAGCCCAGGGGAGTGGAGAGTGGC
>JAGFMF010011830.1:23690141-23710745 GCA_019455555.1 Galemys pyrenaicus | reverse complement strand
ATTCCAGGGGAGGGGGTGGGGATAGACACTGTGTCTCACAGGATCTAAATCCTGGCTTTACCAGTGCTGACTCTGTGCTCAGGCAGTCACTGCCCCCCCACCCCCCGCCCGAGCCTGGGCCTCCCCACCAGTGACCACGCAGATTGCACATTAGTGCCTGAGTGGAACACTCCAGGCGCACAGGTGCTTAAGAAATACTGATGTCAGGTACTGTTTTCCTCCCCTCCAGTTACTGGTAACCACAGTAAGCAGAAACACACTAAACAATGGGGAGGGCAGTTATAAGAAGAAAATGAGGTCCCACCTTCCTCAGAAGACTCCTCCTCTTTGTTCTCAGCCTTCTTTATGTTCACAGCCTTCTTTATGTTCAAAGCTTTCTCCTTTATGTTCACAGCCTTCTCCTCTTTGTTCTCAGCCTTCTCCTTTATGTTCACAGCCTTCTCGTTTATGTTCACAGCCTTCTCCTCTTTGTTCTCAGCCTTCTCCTTTATGTTCACAGCCCTCTCCTTTATGTTCACAGCCCTCTCCTTTATGTTCACAGCCTTCTCCTTTATGTTCAGAGCCTTCTCCTCTTTGTTCTCAGCCTTCTCCTTTATGTTCACAGCCTTCTCGTTTATGTTCACAGCCTTCTCCTCTTTGTTCTCAGCCCTCTCCTTTATGTTCACAGCCCTCTCCTTTATGTTCACAGCCCTCTCCTTTATGTTCACAGCCTTCTCCTTTATGTTCAGAGCCTTCTCCTCTTTGTTCTCAGCCTTCTCCTTTATGTTCACAGCCTTCTCCTTTATGTTCACAGCCTTCTCCTCTTTGTTCACAGTTTTCTCCATTATGTTCACAGCCTTCTCAGCCTTCTCCTTTAAGTTCACAGCCTTCTCCTTACTGTTCACAGCCCTCTCCTTTATGTTCACAGCCTTCTCCTTTATGTTCAGAGCCTTCTCCTTTATGTTTAGAGCCTTCTCCTTATTGTTCACAGCCCTCTCCTTTATGTTCAGAGCCTTCTCCTTTATGTTCACAGCCTTCTCTTTGTTCACAGCCTTCTCCTTTTTGTTCACAGCCTTCTCTTTGTTCACAGCCTCCTCCTCTTTGTTCATAGCTTGCACCTGCTGGCTCTGGTACATGTCTAAGGAGAGGAGGAATAGTTAGTGGCTCCAAAACCCTGGCCCCCATGCCTGACTTGAAGAAAAGAGTGAGACACTCTGTGAGCACCAGCCAGAAAAGGAAAGCCCTCAGCCCATTACAGGACAAAGAGAGTGGAGCCGTGATCACAACAACAGACCCTGGAGGCCAAAGACCAAAGTAGGCATTCCTGCTCTGTCCCTCACCAGATGTGCATGAAGGCAAGCCCTTCAGCTGCTCTAATTCTCAGTCTTCTCATCTAGAAATGGAAGCTAACACCACCCACCCCACCTTAAACCATAGGGACAATGTAATGGGACAATGAATCAGGAGTGCTTGGCAAAACATATGGCAGAAAGCTGTTCCTGACGGCACCATCCCAGCCCCATTGCTGAGTTCGGGAGCCTCTGAGCTAGTGCAAGATTGGGAAAGAAATATCTAGCCCCCAGGCAAGGGATAGGAGAAGACATGTGGGTTTGCAAGGAAAGGCAGAAGGGCAGCTAAAGAGCCAGGAAAGGGAGGGAGGGTGGGTGGAAAAGTAAAAACCAGGTTTCCTATGGGGTTGGCCAAGGTCCTCCCAGCAGAAACAGTCCCCCATAAGTTACTGACTCCTTTTAGGTATCAGCACCTGAAATCTATTACACAATCATACACAAACACACCAGCACAGAAGAATAGCATTCCAAACTCCAAAAGCTACATTCACATAAATTTGGGGTCAACATTCTGAGAAGAAGCTGAAGTTCATGGCAACCCTGAAGCCAAAACCACAGGCAAGGTGAATTAAAAAGAGCCTGATTGTGAACCTTCTCCATTAATCACCGCCCACAAGATCCTCATCCTTCCCTAACTGTCTCTCTCAGAGAGCATGCCAGGCAAGAAAGCCTATCAGCTATATGGAATGCCTTCAGCACCAACAATGGGCTGGAGTCTTTCTGTCCCAGAAGCAAAATCCTGCTTTCACCTCAAGTGCCTGACACCACACGTCCTATGACCGCTGTCACCCATCCTCATCCCATAAACCGACTGGAGGAAGACACTACAGAAGAGAGCCCAAGGTGACCGGCTGTTTTGTCACCAACCACCCCTCGCAGACTTACCCTCCATTTTCCTGAGGTATATGTTCTGGATCTGCAAAGATGAGAGACAGAGAAAGTTAAAGCAGGGAACTCTTGTTCTGAGTCATGGATGTGCCTAGCACCATGAAGAAGAGACAGCCAGTTTTCATGCCACCCTTCAGAACTGGAAGGAGTCAGAGTACACTCCCCAAAACCCCCAACACACTTCTTGTTATCCATAAGTGAGAAAGGATTGAATAGCAGTTGGTACCATGGTCTAGTTTTCCACAATCGGGAGACAAAAATGCCTCCTCTTCAGAGAGGGGCTGTGATTTGAAGGGCAAGACCCCCACGGAAACAGAGAGGGATCAACACAGTCAATCTATTGACATACGGTAGAAAACAGCCAGGGCAGGTAGGCTCTCCTCCTGCAGTGTGGGCATCTGAGCTGAGTGTCCCCTGAGAAGGAGGAGGCATGATGAGGATAGTCACTGAACTGTCTTCCCAACCCCCCTTTTCCAGGAAGTCCTCCTTCTTCCAGCAGGGTAGCCACCTGTGACAACATGACCCCATAGCACAGTCATCGCTGACTGCCCAGGTTGGACAGAGAATTCCAGGCTGTAACATGTGAAGTCAAGAGCTACAGGCAGCCAGCTGGCATTGTGTTTTGGTTTTCATTGTTTCTTAGCTTGTTTGTTTTGCTTGTGCAATAGATATGGAACGGAAGTTGAATCTCAGAGACAAAAAAAAAAAAAAAGAAAAAGAATTGAGGCAGATATAGAAGAGGAAGAGAGACACACAAGAAAGAAAAAAATTCCCCACCACATTCATGTCTGTTTCGTTTGTTCCCAGACTCAGCTGCTTCCAGCTTGGACTCTGAGACCCCACTTCTGACCTCCTTATGACAAAGTTCCCATCCTGCTTCAGCTTAAGATTTTATTACCCACTGATGAATCCAACATCCATTTCCAACTGCTTCCTTCTTTGCTCAACTCTGTTCTAGAAAGTGTACAACTAATATTCACTTTCTACTCTTCCTGTGGCTGTGTTGTCTACATGACAAAGTTTTGGTCAGTAAAATATAGGCGTAAGTTTTGGGAAGGAGACTTTTCATCAACTTCTCTTTTTTTCCTTTTATATTTTCTTTACTTATATATATTTGACATCATTTGTAGTCCCCATGGAATTCCCACCACCAATTCACCAGTGCACCTCTACTTCAGTCCCTTGTGCTCTTTCTGCCCTCATCCAAGTCCCTCTCCCCCGCCCCCCATAAAGTGCCTCTGATTTGTCTTTGTTGTGTTGTAATTTGATTTTTTTATTGTTATTATTCTTTTCCTTTCATCAACTTCTTCCACTGAATGTGGGTATGAGGTTTGGGGCTATGACAAGAGTCAAGCATGAGAAATAAAGTAAGCGTATTAAAGATACTGGGAAAAAAGGGGGGGTGGGTTTCCACTGGTATAACTGTGCCTTCACCTCTCTTGGTGCTATAACAAAAATAAACACTATTAGCCTATTCCATTACATTTGGCCAATGGGTTCCTAACAGAAACATCTGCAAATAGCAGCTCTGGGTAAGACAAGGAGGAACTCTCCAGGCTGGACCTAAAGAAGCACAGAATACCTGGGGGAGGGAGAGAACAGTGAGAAGCAGTGAGGGAGTGAGTCAGGTATGTTGACTGGGTGAAGTCTGGCTGGGAGACCAGGAAAGCACAATGCCAAGGGATGCAGGAACAGAAAGAGCACACGAAAAGGAGATAGTATGAATTCAATCCAGGGAGGCTGAACAGAGGCTGGCCCAAGAGGTAGGTGGTGTCAGGAACTTAAGCCACGAGAAGGGCCCCGCTCAGAAAAAACACATTTCTCCATAGACCAGAAGGGGTAGCTGAGTGCAGGCTGGGCAAAGACTCAGCAGCAGAAAGTGGAGTCACAGCAACCAGTTCTGGGAGAGGGGTACTTAGAGAGTAAGCACCTTTCCAACACACTAGCTTATGATTTATGAAGAAGGCACTGGTAAGAAAACACATCTTAGAAGACAGGGAAAAAGCACAGCTTTGCATTCCGCCTGCCTGTCTAGGAGGGCCTCTCACCCCTGCCTCCTAGAGTATCCTGTGTCAACCTGAATGAAGAACTTCTCTAGCCCCTCTCATCCCCTGGCAGATGGAGATGAGGAGAAGGTGATGTCTACTTTGAAGGGAAGCAGTTGTTGAAATGAAGCAATAAGCACAGTAGCAACCAGATGTCAGCATTTAACATGGTCTCTGATGTTAGTATATGCGCACTAACACAGGGCCTAAGGACCATGGGCACATCATCAGCTGGAGGGAGGCTGATCTTCACCTCTGTATGCATCAAGCCTGAAGACGCTCCCTCTCCATAAGGACCTGACTAACCAGACTAGTGCTGGTGAGCCCAGAAGACTCTAAAGAGATTCTTACAGGAAAGGAGCCTAGTGACACTAGCAAGACTGGAAG
The DNA here is from genome assembly GCA_019455555.1 of Galemys pyrenaicus. Classification (NCBI taxonomy): domain Eukaryota; kingdom Metazoa; phylum Chordata; class Mammalia; order Eulipotyphla; family Talpidae; genus Galemys; species Galemys pyrenaicus. The sequence continues at coordinate 23,706,097 of JAGFMF010011830.1, read as the reverse complement.
GAGGGCAGACCTACCTCCTCGTCCTGGGACATTATGATCCTGGATTGTTCCTGGAGCTGGGCATGTAGGATATTGATCTGGTGCATGGACTGAGCAATCTCTTTCCTCTTATCCTGAGTCAAGGAATCCTGCAGGCTCTCTTTCTCCTCCAACAGCCTTTCATTGTCGTCCTGCAGCCTCTCTTTGTCCTCCTGAAGCCTCCGTTTTTCCTCCTGTAGCTGGTGGGCACAGGAGGTTTAGGCAGTCAAATGTCTAAGCAACCTCTATGGGTGCAGGACCTGCACCTATAAGAAAACACTGGTCTACATTTCACCTGAAGAAGGGTAGACCATTTCCAGACATGGGCAGGTGGTTTTCTAATGAGACTACTTCCCAGGTTGAGGATGTGTTTGAGCTGCACCCAAGGAGGTATTGCAACCCCCTAAGTTGAGGACTAAAGGACTGCCTGTCAGGTGGGGCCACCCATTGAGATAATCAGGTAAGCTGACATCATTCAAAAATCATCAAATGGATATTTTTAGGTGAAAAAAAGAAATGAAGAAAATATAATAACAGGTTTGCTCTAATGTAAAACAGAGAGAAAATGAGATTACATTTGTACAAAGAAACTATAGAAATATCTAAGAAAGCACATAGAGTGGGTGTTGGGACAAACATATGAAAACAGACTGATAGTAAAACTTTACTCAGTGCGCCTTAACCATATTCCTTGTGTTTTTGTAATGAATTTGAATGTATTTTCTGTTTTAAAATATTTCAAAAAAATAAAACCATCTAATGGGAATTACTGGGGTGAGGGGTGTTATCTTCTGCTATAAGCACTTTCATCTTCTGAGCTTTCTGCAGGCAGAACTTGGGTCCTGGTTAATAACCTTCCCCTCAACTTGCTTCCTCCTCAAGTGCATTTTACAGAAGTTGTTTTCTTTACTCTGGGGTCTACTGCTTTCTGAGCCCCCTGAGCTATGCCTGAGGTCCACAAACACCTGGCTCTTTCCTAAGGATGATGGGCACATCTTCAGATGGAGGGAGGCTAATTTTCACCTCTTTATGTCCATCAAGCCTGAGGACACTCTCTTTCCATAAGGACCTGACTTTTCACCCAACCTGGGTGGGGTTTCAGAGAAAGGCCTAAACATGAAATCACCAGATAATTCATCTCAGGTTTATAGCATTTCCTTCATTGGATGGCTGAACGGGATCACTGCAGAGGGGACCACAGAGCAAATGATGAGTTGGGTTCAGAAGAAAATCCTAGAGGCCTCTGTTCCTGACCAGGCAAACTATCATGCAGGCAGCTGATCCTTTCTGTATAGTGATGGAGTCAGTAGGCAAAAACAACATCAACAGCAAAATATCTGCCAATCAGGAAGCCAATCAGTGGGAAGTAAAGGACGGGGGTGTTGAAGGATGAGAGGAAGTTATGGAAAACCAAGACCTTGCCAGACCACCCAAGGAGAGCTACCTCTTTCTTCTGAATTGCATGTCTCCCCTGCAGTTCCTTCACTTTTCTCTTCCACTTTGCTTCCTGAAAAGTAATTAAAAGTTTATCAAGTGGGCCACTTTAGATAATAAAATATATCATAAACCTACCAGACCTATAAAATAGTGATTAATGATTAGGCAGACAGAGCAATGAAAATAAAATAAAGCCCAAAGGTGTAGGGGGGAGACATATAGCCCATCATGGGGGATGCTGCCCAAGAAACCAATTTTGCTTTACTCCACCCAGAACTGAAGAAATCAGCATAGCTAAATCATCTGAGGGCCACTAGGAAAGGGAAAGAGAAAAGGACTTGAAGTACTTGCACATGGATTTCAAAAACTGCCCACAGATCCTACTGTTTGGTTGGTTTATGGAGACTAAGCAGTAGTAAATGAGAAATAAAGGTGTAGCATATTTGTATGCAATAAAAATTAAATTTCTATTAAATAGGTAAATATTAAAATGTTTATCTACATTAAATGTTAAATAGCATTAAATAGGCTACTATAACTACAATATGAAAGATGGTTTATATAATCTTATACAAATCACAAAGAAAAAACCTATAGCAAATAGGTAAAAAAGAAAGAAGCCAAAACATACCATCACCCAAAAAAAAAAATCACAAAGGAAGGAAGACAGATGGAACAAGGAACAGAGCAAATAGAAGCACTCAAAAATCAATTATCAAAATGGCAACAGTAAACCCTTATCTATCAATAATTACCTTACATTTGAATGGATTAAATTCTCCAAAAGACAAAGACTAGATGAATGAATGATAACTTTTAAAAATAATTATATACTACCCATAAGAGATTCACTTTAGCTTTAAGGACATAAATAGGCTAAGACTGAAGAGATGAAAAAATTTATGCAAATGAACACTTCATGCAGATTGTGAGCGAAACAGAATAGGTATGACTATACTAATATCAGATAAATTACACTTATGTCAAAATTGTTAGATTTATGTCAAAAAGAGACAATAGAGGTCATATAATAATAAAAGAGTCAATTCATCAACAGAACATGACAAATTTAAGTACATATGCACCCAAACTAGAGCATTCAAACATCAAAAGCGAATATTAACAGAATATTAATAGACTATTCTGATAGAACAGAACTAAAGACAGAAATAGATAGCAGTAGGGGACTTCACAACCTCACTTTCAACACCGGATTATCATCCAAACAGAGAATCAATAAGGAAACAGCAGAGTTAAACAGCATTATAGAGCAAATGGGCCAAACAGACATATACAGAATAGTCCATCCAAAAGTATAATACATATTCTTCTCAAGTACAAGTGACATTCTCTAGGATAGATATCATGTTAGGTCACCAAAACAAGTCTTACTAATTTAAGATTGAAATCACATCGAGTTAATTTTTCTAGCCATTATACACTGAAACTAGAAACGAATGTTAAAAGGAAAATTCACAAATATGTGGTAATTAAACAATACACTCCTGAAATATCAAAGACACAAAGAAGAAATGAAATAAGAAACTAAGAAATATATTTGGACAAATGAAAATGGAAATGCAATGTAAGAAAAGTTATGGGATACAAAAGTTTATACTGATAAATTTCTATATTAGAAAAAGAATCTGAAATAAACAGCTGAATTTTACACCTCAAGTAATTATAAAAGAAGAGTAAACTAAACCCAAAGTTAGCAAAAGGAAGGAAGTAATAAAGATTAAGGCAGAAATAAATTAAATAGAGTAAGAAAACAATTTTAAAAAGGTCAACAAAACTAAGAATGAGTTTGATGAAGAGACAAACAAAATTGGCAAATCCCTAGTAACACTAAGAAAAATAAGTTTCAAATATACAAAGTCAAAAATTAAAAAGGAGACATTACAACCAATACCACAGAATGTGAAGGATCACAACTTTATATGAAAATTACACGCCAACAAATTGAATAATCTAAAAGAAATTGATAATACTTAAAAACATATAACCTACCAAGACTGAATCTTAAAGAAATGAAAAATGTCAACTGACTAGTAATGAGTACAGAGTTTGAACCAGTAATCAAAAATTGCCCAACAAAGAAAAGTTCTCTACCAAACATTAAAAAATCAATGCAAAGTGTTCTTAAATTCTTCGTCCAAATAAATTCTTAAATTCTTCCCAGTGTTCTTAAATTGAATAGGAAGGACTACTTCTAAATACATCTTATGAAGCCAGAATTACTCTTACCAAAAGCAAGACAAGGACACCACAAGAAACAAAGATTATAGGCCAGAATCCTTGGTCAATAGAGATACAAGAATCTGCAACAAAATGCAAGCAAAAAATTCTATAGCACATTAAAAGGATCATAAACCTTGACCAAGTAGGATTTATTCCCGAGATGTATCCCTAGGATGCAACATAATACAAATCAATAAATGTTATATACCACATTAATAGTATATAGGATAAAATCATATGATCATATGTAGAAAAGACATTTGACAAAATTCAACATTCTTTAATGATACACAAAAAACTAACAACTAATTAGGTACAGAAGAAATGTAAACAACATAAAATTCAAAAATGATAAACCTACAGCTAACATCATACTCTATAGTGAAAAGCTGAATGATTTTCCTCTAAGCTCAAGAAAAAGACAAGGGTGCCCACTCATTATTTCTATTCAACATAGTTCTAGAAGATGTGACCAGAACAATCCAGCAAGTAAAAGAAATTAAATGAATCCTAATTGGCTTTTGAAAGGAAGAAATAAATTGTCTCTGCCTGCAGACAACATAATCTTCTATACAGACTACACACACGTGCCTGTTAAAATTAATACGCAATTTATAAAGAGGCAGGTTACAAAATCAGCATGCAAATCCAGTTGTATTTCTATACATTAACAACAAATTACCCAAGAAAACATAATTTAAAAAACTCCCACCTCTCATGAGGTGCTCATGAATTTGATTATTATTAAAATGTTCATAAAACCCAAAGCAATCTACAGATTAAATGCAATTACTATCAGAAATCCAATGGCTTTTTACAGAAATAGAAAAGAGGGCCCTTCCCTGGTGGTGCAGTGGGTTAAGCAAGGCACTATGAAACAAAATGCAGCCACTGCAGCACGAGTTCAATCCCTGCCACCAGCCAGGGAGGTGACCCACATGGCATGGCAGACCTCTCCTGCCTTGCTCACTGCTACCCTCAGCAGTGTATTTCACTCAATCTGCCTGTTCTGCTCCCTACTGTGTCTCGTGGATCCTCGCACTTCTGGCCTTCACCCCAGTTCTTATATGAATAAAAAAATAAATCTTAAAAAAAATTAGAAAAGAAATCCTAAAACTCACATGGAAACCACATTACAGCCCAATAGCCAAAGCAATCATGCAAGAAGCCAAACAGGAGGTAGCACTCCCTAGTTTCAAATTCTATTAGAAAGTCATAAAATTAGAATGGTATAGTACTGGCATACGAATAGACACACAGACCAATTATAAAGTGAAAATTAAACCCACAAAACCAAGAAATAAACCCCTACACACAGTCAACTAATCTTCAAGAATACAAAATGAGAAAAGGATAGTCTATAGTCTCTCCAGTAAATGGTGTGGGGGAAACGGATGTCTATGAGCAAAATAATGAAATTAGACCATTATCCTTACACCATACACAAAAATTAACTCAAAATGGATTAAAGGAAACTTTGTGTATTCTTGACAATATAAATTGGTATCCCATTATGGAAACAGTATGAAAGTTCCTCAAAAAATTAAAAACAGTGAGTTACTCACTTCTCCTGGGTACTTCCCATGTATACATGAGGTATACATGTTAATAAACTTGTTTTTCTCTTATTAAGCAATTTTTAAATAGAAATACTATGTACTCCAGCAATCCCACTCCTTGGTACTGATCCAAAAGAATTTGGAAATCTCAAAATGGTATCTGCACCTTCATGCCCATTGGAGCTATTCACAATAACAATAACAATAACAATGACACAATAACCCTACCAATCCATCAACAGGTAAACAAATAAAGAAAACATGGTATATACGTACACTGGAATAACATTCTTTTTTTTTAAAGATTTTATTTATTTATGCATACAAGAGCTGGGGTACAGGCCAGAGTCCAGGGAGGTGAGCGGATTCACCAGAGACAGAGCTGAGAACAGAACAGTCAGACTAACCGAAACACACTGCTGAGGGCAGCAGTGGGCGAGGCAGGAGATAACATTCGGTCTTTAAAAAGAGGGAACTCCTACCATTTACATCAACCTAGAAGACTCTATGCTAAATGAAATAAGCAAACACAGGAAGACACTGTATGATGTTCTCAATTATATGTAGAATCTAAAATAGTCAAACTCATAGAAACAGAGTAAATTGGTGATATCTGGGGTTATGAGAAGAAAATGGAGAGGTGATGATAAACAGGTACAAAATTGTGCAAAAGACTGCTGGTGGGAATGCAAGCTGGTCCAACCATTATGGAAAGCAGTATGGCGGTTCCTCAATCTACTAAGAATGGAACTTCCATAGGATCCAGCAATCCCACTCCTAGGAATATACCCAAAAGACACAAAACACTGATTCAAAAGAATACCTGCACCCCTATGTTTATAGCAGCACTCTTTACAATAGGGAAGACCTGGGAACAACCTAAAACAGATGAGTGGATCGGGAAGCTGTGGTACATATACACGAAGGAATACTATTCAGCAATCAAAAAAGAAAAACTAGACACATTCATAGGACCATGGATGGAGCTGGAGGGGATTATGCTTAGCGAAGTAAGTCAGAAGGCAAAAGAAAAATACCAGATGGTTCCTCCCCTAGGAGGAATATAAGGAAACCAAATAAGGATCAAAAAAAGGAATAGGAACAACGACAATAATAATAATAACAATAAAGACACAAAAACCAAAAATGAAAAGACAAGGACAAATTGGGGACACTTGGTGGGGAGGAAAGAAGGGGAGGGTTGAGGGCAGATGGGAGCACGAGGACTGAGGTGATGGTGCACTGGTGATATGGTGATGGGGATTACAATTGATGTCAAATATATGTAAATTAAAGGGAAAAAATACAATAAAAAATTGTGCAAAAGATATATAGATACAGGTGTGTGTTGTTTATTTTCAGTTTTCTAAAAAAGTAGATCTTATGTAGGTGTTATTACCATACACACACAAGGAAAATAATAGTAACAAAAAAGATACAAAGAAACTTTAGAAGGTGTTAGAGGTATTATATATATGGATAGCTATGGTGGGGGCAGTTTCATGGGGATACATTTATCCCCAAACTTACTGAGTTGTATACAACAAGTATATGCAGTTTTTCACATGTCAATCATACCTCAGTAATGTGGTATGTATGGATTAATTAATGCTCGAAAATACCAAAATAGCAAATGTTTTCTTTTTACATTTGAGTGTATCAAATATCAAGTTTTTTTTTAAGGCAAGTAAATTTCAGTGACCATTAACTAAAGATTGATAATCTGATCATTTTGACCATAAACAGAATTGATTTTCATATGGCCAAAACTATGATAAAGTTGAAAGACTAAAAGAAAGCTAGGGGAAATAGCCACAACAAAAGATAGGTGTCATTTACATATATTTTACAAGTTCACAAGTTGGTAAGGATATCAATAGAAAAGCAGGCACAGGATATGAACAGATTTCACAGAAAGGAGTGTGTTTTTTTTTTTAATGTGGAACATTAAGCAATAGAAATACTTTACTGCTGACTATTAGTTACACATTAGCTCTATCCTAACAACCTTGGAGAGCAGAACCAGTAACACAGCATGATTTAATGGCCTTGCCAATTTCCTTTTCTTGCCACAGAATTATCAACTATACAGACCATATAAACGACACCATTCACCACAAAATGTCCAGAGCCCCCTCTTACTGGTTTCCCAATTCCATATTCAGGGGCGTCACACCTCTAGAATGAAATCACTCATGATGGGAACATTGACATTACCCAAAATGGCAAATGCTACACATGAAAGCTTTTTTAGTTCCAGATTGCTGTTTGGTAAACATTTACCACCACACCTATATGAATCCCCAAACAGCTGCAGATTCAGGAGACTACCACATTTCCTAAGAGCTGTTTTCCACCAGGATGGAATCAAAACGAGGGCAAAAGTGTCAAATACAAGACACAGCTGTGTAAAATTTTTTAAAAAGCCAGCAACTCTGGTATCGCAAGCATGCCTATCACCAGCTTCACCCGAGAACCCTAAGAACTCTACTCTGTACTCACGTGTATTGGCAGATGGTCTGAAAACATAGAACTTTGATGACTTTCAAGTTTCCTAAAACCACAGAGGAAAGACTTTGTTGGAACATGCTCCAGGAAGAAAGGTTTGGGGCACCCACTCACCCGAATTTTCAGTCTCTCAGTGAGAACCTGGAGCTTCTGAGCCTGCTCATGATGCTCCTCAGACTCTTCACTGTGAAGTGACCCGAGGTTAGATTCCCTCATGCTCTGGGTCTTAAGTTCCTGCAGGTTTTGAGAAACCAAGCATAGATTTGTTAAATGAGGATCTAATTGTGAGGTTCTCTTTTATACCTTGAGCAGTGTCAGAAGGGTGTATATTACCTCCATCACAAAGTCCCAGTTCATCCCCACTAGCTATCCGGCATCTGTGAATATTCACACAAGTCCACAATTCCTCTTCTCTAGGGTTCTTCTGAAAGAGCTCAGCCCTTGCAGAAGAGAAGCAAGTTCCCATGGAAGAACAGAATTCAAGACTATAGTTTCAACTGCACTGCAAGTCAGCTGTACTCAAAAGGAGCTCCCTGCCAGCTGCCGGTTTCTTCCTCAATTTTGAATAGCTGGAGAGAATCAGACTCTTAGGCAGTTGAGAGGATCTTGGGCACCTTGGTCCATTCCCTAAGGATTATTACCCCTCCTCAAAACACACACACACACACACACACAGAGCCCGGTTGTCCCCAGGAAGGACTGGCTTTGCGAGCCATGTTACAAGATATCCCTGAGCTGGCAGTGTGTGTTCTGAAGGAAAAGGCACAGAAAATCAGATCAAAGAGGAAATGCCTTTCTACCACTTGTTGGATATTTTTCTTAAGGAATTATTTATTATCTGCTGTGCCATATGGGATGTGGATGGAACTCAAGCTGTAGTGCAGTACTTAACCCCTTGCACCACCAGGGAGGCCCATTGTGGTATATTTTTTAACAAGAGTGATATATTTTTTAACATATCACTATCAGTAACAAAAGTAAATCTCCCATCTCTATTACTACATAAAACTCATAAGCCTACTAAAGCTTTAAATTTATTTAATTTGATTAAATTTCCAGTTTAACTTGGAAAATTTTTGCTAATCTTTAACTCTTCTCAATTTTTGTTAAGGCAATATTGAACCTAAATGTTAATCATTTCTAAATCCCTTGAATATTTTCATAGAGTCAAATGCTTTTTATCAGTTGTGTGTACAATTCTGGTTTCTGATGTGCCACTTCTGTCTTCACAGTGCTGCTAATAACACACCAGAGCTGACTTTCTTGCATTACAAACCTTCAGGGCAATTTCTGTTCAACTAGAGACTCTCTTGGGCAGCTAGATTTACCTATAACTAATCTAAAATTCTCTCTTCAATCAGGTATCCCAGCCAAAGTAAGTTCTCAGACTTCTGTATCAGGGGAAAGTTTTGAGGAAATATTTTCAAAATACACTTAGCTCTCATTGGCCTTCCTAAAGAAGAACCTTTCCTTGTATTTTAAAAATTGATTGTCTTACACACGGTATTTTTCACAGTGACTCTAAATGGAATCTCATTTGTTTCTTCCCCAGAATTTAAGGAAATAAAATAATTTTCCAACTATATGGATAATTTTATTCCTAGTTTGGTTCCTATGCTTTAATAAAGGTAAAAATAATAATAAAATATCAGACAAGAAAATAGCAGAGACGCAAAAACACAATATAAGTACATAAATAACCCTACATAAAAAAAGAATTGGATGTTCCAGTTTAGGACAATGTGATACAAATGAAAAAGGAAACTATGGATGATAAGAATTATCAAAACTCAGAATATCCCAACCTTAAGTATGCTTTGCCCTTGATGAGGTGGTTTCTGAACTCCAAATCCAAATCAATAGCTATTTATTGGCTGTCTAATCAGCTACCACCATGTCAGGGGAAGTTGGGGTCAAGAGAGGTTTAGGTGAGCTCAGCATGATGAGCGCAGAGCCAGGGCTCCAGAGCATGCGCTCCACAGTGGAGTAGTACTGTGTCGTCCACAAACCATCCCTGACAGCACTGCGGCAGCAAATAGGCAGGCAGGGTTATAGACACACACACACACACACACACACACACACATACACGGCTCTCATTTCAACTCCACCACATTCCACCCTTGACTTCCCACCTCCAATTGAGATGATAGGTCACCTAACACTCCAAGCATATCCTGTGCTTGTTTCTCTAGGCAAAGTGAGAAATGATTGTGAGAAGCATTATTAGTTCATTTTCAAAAACAAGATTCTCCTTGATGTTAGATGATTAGTAAGAGCTAAACACACACTGAAAATATTCCTCCTCAAAACTTTTCCCCTGATACAGTTTCAGGTTTATATGGGAAGATGTAGTCCAGGGAAAGTTTTAATATGATTTTACTGAATAAACTTGATCGTACATACAGTAGGGGAAGTTTGAAGTTTTAAATTCCAGCTCTATTTTTTAATCGCAAGTTACCTGGTCTCAATGTCTTCACCTGTAAAGTTTTTTTAAACTTGAAAAAAAAAAGAAAACTTTTAAAAAGAAATTAATAAATTAACGATGTATCTATGTTGAGATTGTTATGGTTGCTTTGGTTATTGTGAAGATTAAAAGGTAGTATATTTAAAGCACTGTGTCTCCAGGGGCTAGAAATAGTAAATAAGAGCTATTAGGTTTGATCTCCATAGACCACAACAGAGTGCCTGGCATTTAGACAGTATCCAGCAAATTTCTGTTGGAAGAAAAAATACATTCATTTACATTTGGCCTCATTTCTTATTCAGTGATAAAACCCTGTGCAAAAGTAAGTCTATGCCAGATAATGTTAAGTGCTATGTATGTGCTAATTTAACCATATCAGCCAATCTGTCTTTCAGAAAAGAAACTGACACAAAGGAAGGATAAGTAGCCTGTCCCAGGTCACATAGCCAGCACGCACTAGAAGAGGGATTCAATTCCAGGTATTGTCATTGGTATCTGACCTGACAGTGTATTTAGTCCCCACTGAGAGATGACATAAAACTAGGACAAAGTAAGAGGATGATTTTGAAAATAAGCAGATTTCAACAGAACTTTAAAAAGCTGTGTACCTGTTCTGCCACAGAGTTATGGTTGACAACATTTTTAAACTCATCCCAAAATAATTTCTTTAGTTTGTCTATTTCCACATGTAGGTTGGTCCGCTCTTTTTCTAGCCATCCATCAAATTCTCTCTTAATTTCTCTTTCCCGCTGACGAAGAGCCTCTGCTTCCTGCAACTAAAAACAAAAACAATAGAATCATTAACACCACCTTAAGGCAAATGTTTACTGAGAACTTGCAAGGGCCCCTCATTCATGCAAGTGACTATGGAAATCCAAAGAACATTCATCCCACAGCCCCGTTATTTGAACTTGGAATAAGTCGAGTATTACTTGAATTATAAAGCCACTTGAGAATAGGGTTCATGTCATCCCTCTGTTTATACCCCTCATGATGCCTCATAATGGGTGCTTAAAAAATGCATGCTGAGGGAATAAATGATGAATATAAATAACTGAAGGAATGAGTAAAATAAGTTATGTATATTTATTCTACAAATATTTGCTGAATACCTCCTCTGGGCTGGATCTGAAGGTTCCAGAATAGGGCCCAATCTTTGTCCTCAAAAAGCTAACTAACAGTGTAGTGTAGAAGTTAAAATTCAGGTTAAAATGCCCTCAGAGGGGACTGAATAATGCAAAAAATTACAAGTCTTTGCTCTACTTTTGACAAAATAATTGAATTTTCCTTTCCAGATTGCCTAAAATCATTTGTCAGAGGAAGAGGCCACCCTAACTCTGGCTCCCAGCTGTGGGAAGCGAAAAGGAATTCTGGCCCTGTGGGATACACAGGCATGATGGGTCTCCAAGGCTCCCTGGCATTTCCTCTCCATGTCCACCTTTCTCTGCCGCTGTTTCTCAGCCTCCCTCTGGGCTTCTAGTTCCCCTTGGGTCCATTTCAGCTTGGTCCGCAACTCTTCTAACTGGTCCTCCACAGCCTGTCCCTGCTTCTGTTTTCCTGTTCGGTCCAAGTAAAGAGAAGGGGAGCCATTTGAGTAAAAACCAGTGGAGTATAATTCCTCACCGATGCAGTCACATGTCAGTGTGAGACTAGCTTTGCCACTTACACTGTACATTCACCTCAACAAGTGATAGAAACTGCTTTGACCCTCAGTTTCCCCAATGAAGCTAATAACCACACCTAACTCAGAAGGTTGTTGTAGGATAAAGTGTGAAACTGCAAAATGCTTAGCATCAAGCCTGGCATGACCATTTTCTGTTCCTATGAATTTGGCTACTCTAAATACCTTAGATAAGTGAAATTGCACAGTATTTGTCCTTTTGTGACTGACATTTCACTTTGAGTAATATCTTCAAGGCTCATCCATGTTATAGTGTATATCAGAATCTTTTCCTTTTTAAGGCTGCATAATATTCCATCATAAATTTTTCATATCCATGAATGTTAAATGCCAGATGTTAAATGTCAACATTTGGGTTGCTTCCACACTCCTTAACTACTGTGACTAATGCTGCTATAAATATGGATATAGAAATATCTCTTCAAAGATGTGTATTTTTATCAGAAAAAAATTATTTAAGTTATAGAAAAATTTGTTTGTCTTTAGCAGCCTCCAATGCAAGATGAAGAAGTCAAAATATAGTAGATGCACAGTACTTAGGTAAAAGACCCTGCTTTAAAGCTCAAGTCTGTGGGGTAGGAGCAAAGAATGGAGGGGTACAAAGGACTGAGTTGGAGGGCTGTTGGTACTCTGGTGGTTGGTAGTGGGTGTGGTATGGTACTTGTATTTGAAGAAGTGTGAACCCATTGGAATATTATTTAGCAGTCAAAAAGATAAATGCATGTCATTTGCAGCAACATGGATGGATCTAGAAAGGATTATGCTCAGTGAAATAAATCAAAAAGAAAAAGAAAACACCAGATGATTTTACCTTCTGTAGGAATATAAGGGAATCAAACAAGGGATCATAAAAAAGCAAAACAAAACAAAACCTATCAGCAAAAGATAAATCAAAGACTGGTAGGGAAGGAGAGAGTGGAAAATCAGAACAGATTGGTAAAGAGCACAAGAGACTATAGTAATAGCTCACATGTGACTTGGTGGTGAGAATTCTTTGAGGATTACACCTCAGAGAACAATGTAAAAAAATAAATAAATAAATCTATAAATTAAAAAAAAGCCCAAGTTTTAAAAATTATTTTTAAATAAGTAAAACACATGCTGTGTTGTATACCATAGTTGCCTCAAAAAATTATAATAATAATCTTAAATAAAACTAAGTTGTTCTTTGAAAATGAAATTAAAATGAAGGAAATATTTTAAATTTTCATTTGATGGAATTTTTAAATTTTTCATTTTATGTTTTAACAGCTATTTCTTAGTGAACCTCAAAAAATGTATCAAAAAGTATGCAGATCTCTTTATAAGAAAAACATATACCCTTGCAACTCATTTTGGAATTTGAAACAGTAAGATTAAATTGATTCAGTACATGTACATAAAGAAGTCAAAGAATCAGACTGTTAATTAACCTCAGGAAGCTCATTCATAATTAGCATTGGAGAACAGGAAATTTGAAGAAGAGTGAGAGGTCAGGGTCCTTCAAGATCACTGAGTCTTACTGCTTCATTCACAGTTAAGTCCCCTGAGACAGAAAGGGGGAGGTGCTGGCCATGAACACACAATAGAAAAGGCCACAGCTAAGACTGGAACTACCTGTCTGATTCCCAACCCTCTGTCCTACCTGCACACATGGTCAGAAGCTCCCTGCCCTGTGTGACATCCCCCATTGCCGTAGTAGATGGTGGCACCATCACATCCCCAACTTAATGACAAGGTTATGAGGCTAGATTTGGTGGTGTATGTGTGCCCCCAACACCACCACCCAGTGAACCAGCCCAAGTCCTTCCACCATCCCAAAAGAGTCCCAGAATGCCACCCAGACTTACCACCTTCTGGCATGTCCCCATGTCTGCGCTTAAGGTGGCCCCAGAGAAAGGTGGAATTTATGAATACCTTGTCACACAGGTGGCACTAAATAGAGGCAAGAAGAAGAGGTGCAGGATTAGGTCACCTGGGTCAGCATAGTTTTCTCCCTGTATCAAAACGCCCATTCCTTTGGGGTCCCTACACTAGTTCAGAATGAAGAGTTTGATTTGCTGAGTAAGGTAGTGACTTCAAGTCCTTCCCTCCTAACACCCTCCCAAAAAAAATTCTGCCCATTAGAATCACTTAAAGAGCTTTAAATACAACCAAGCTCTTTGGGAACTGTGAACACTAACAGTGATGACCCTAAGGAATTTTTGTTGGTTTCTTAGGCATGAGAATGGTATTGTGTTTATGTCTTAAAGTGGGAGTCCTTGCCTTTTAGAGATAATTCTGAAATATTTTACAGATAAAATCATATGACTTGTATGCTTCAAAATACTCCAAGAGTGAGGAACCCAAGTAAAGGGAAAAACAAGCATTAACCATGAGTTGATAACTCTTGGACTGAAAGGTATACAAATGAAGGTTCATTACATTTCTCCACTTTTTATATGTTGAAAATTTTGGGTAATTAAAAGGTTGTTTGTTTGTTTTTTAATTCAATGTCCAGGTCCCACCCCAGGATTGAGAACCACCAGAGCAGAGGATTACAGCTAATAGCATCTGTAATCTCACTTCCCACTCCTTGAGCATTTCAGACCTGCCAATCTATCACATCTTCTTTGTACTGTAGTGTTTTAAAATTCTTTGAACACCACTCTGCAAGCTGCTATTCCTAGTCAACTAGAGTAAGAAGGCAGATTATTTATTATTTTGCACAAAAGCAAATATGATAGAAATTGTCAATTGCTCCCTAAAATTCATTTCGTTTTTTTGCTTAGTAAGAGTAATCCTGGTGCTTTTGCTGACCTGGAGACCAGTGAGAATTAACACTATTATGCCCCAGTCTCCCTTATAACCAGTGTGGCCATGTAACTAAATTCTGGCCAATGACATGTAAGCAGAAGTGGCATATGCAATTTCCAGGAGATATCATTAAAGAAATACATGACATTCTTCACCTCCCCTCCTCCTGCTGAATCAAACGTGGACCTTCAAGGTAGAACTTGGGCAGCAGCTCTGTGCAAACATATCTTTCATGCACACACCTGCCACGCCTGCACAGTCTCCACACACACATTTTGCAGCATCTGGTTAGATGCTCTCAGCAACTCTGGACATGAGCACCATCTCTAAAATCTTCTCCTAACCAGTGAGAATGATCTACAGTCACCCTGGGGCCCGGGACAGTGGTGTTGTCCATGTGGTCCAGTGGCTAGATGCACAGCCCTCCCACTGCCCCCTCCCTGCAGAGGTGCCTCACCATCTGGTAGCTGGGGGTGCCTGTCTGTAGGAGCAGATGCTGCAAAGTGTTGATCATCTTGTGACGCAAGTGACTCTCCTCCCGCACTCCTTTCAGCTCATCAGTCTGGCGGTCCAGCTCCTTCTGGCCACGCTCCTGCTTACCCAGACTGACCTGCAGCTGTGTTTCCAGCTTGGCAATGCTGGAACTCAAACATTCCTGACAGTACAGCAGATACTCGATGATGAGCTGTGCCAGGCGCAGCACCTTGAGTAGCAAGGGGTCCACAGGATACCCACAGCGGCTGCATGCCTCCCGGTCCAAGTTGCAGAAGGTGATACCAGAAATGTTGTCCTGCAAGGTGGCCACATCCAGTTCCCGTATCACCCGGTCCACATCCACAGCACTAATGCGTCTCCAATCCACACTCTCGCAACGAGGCTGGAATTTGAATGGAGGGAATACGGAGGCCCCAAAGAAGGGTCTGCTGAAGCCCTCAGCAGTAGCAGTAGTAGACTGCATGGGTGGGGGAAGCTCTGGGCTAACTGCTGGGGAAAGGTGCCAGGAAGGCCACGGCATCAGGCAAAGAAAGTGAGAGAGAACCTGGAAAGTGAGAAAAGTCTCCAAGTTAGGTAAGGTGCATATGACTGCATGTATTGCTCATCTGGCCCACCAGAGTCTAAGTGGGGTGAGATGAGGGATCTGTGCAACAGCTCTAGCTCTTATTTTTTTTTTTCTTTATTTTTTTTCATTTTTTTATTAAAATATTTTAAAATTTACATATACTTGCCATTAATTGTAATCCCCATGTATTCCCCATCACCATCTCACCAG
>JAGFMF010011830.1:23647584-23690091 GCA_019455555.1 Galemys pyrenaicus | reverse complement strand
TCCTTGATCCTCCTTTGGTTCCCTTATGTTCCTCCTAAGGGAGGAACCATCTGGTATTTTTCTTTTGCCTTCTGACTTGCTTCGCTAAGCATAATCCTTAGGGTGCTATGTACCAACATGGCCAGAGGTATGAAAGGAAGAGATAGGCTTACAACACACTGATATAAATATTCAGTCTTGTTCTTAGGAAAGTCTCTCCATATCTTTAAGTCTCATGTTTCTATTTGGGAATCATAGGAGCAGGCTCATGCTTAGGAAGGAGTCAGGTGAAGGACCCAGCCAAGTCCCTGGTACATTGACTCTCACCTGATGTCCAAGTCCACTACAAGACAGCCTGCCAAAGGTCTATGTCAAGGAGGAAGTGTCAAATGTATAAGTGGCTCCTTCTCTAGCCCTATATTGACCCCAGATTAAAAGTCAGTCACTTTTAATTTAGAAATACCTAAAATTTGCCACACCACATGCTCTGTCATTACAAGACTCTAGTAGAATAGAGATGAGCTGAGTTATATCTCCCAGTTTCCCTGCTTTCAGGTATGATCACTTGTATATGATGTCTCTAGTAGGATGTGAGTGAAATGAAGTCCAGGTCTCTACACTCAGATGGTACTCTATCCATGGTGTTCTTTATTCAAACCTAATGTTTAATGAAAAGAGCTCCAGCTTGTTGTCAAAAGACTCATATTTTACTCCCCACTTTCTTGGTAGACATAGAAGTTGTTATCTCTCTTTGAAGAGTAATTTAACAGTAGCAATAGGAATTTAAAAATGAACATTTACTACTAAAAATTATAATTTATCTACAGATAAATGGATATAAGTGTGCAAAGGTGTTTGGCAAAACTGTCACTTGTAGTATTGTTTGTAATAGTGAATATAAAAAAGCAAAATATAAACTAGAATAGGGATACAAATGGTGTATCTATACAATGAAATACTATGCAGTTAAGAATAAGGCATATGCTCATGTACTGACATAGAATAATGATTACATATACATATTCCATTTCTGTTTAAAGGGTATATTAATATCATCACATTTAATTATAACCTGTAAAAATAAGGGCAACATGGAACTCATATATATCTATCTATATACCTGAATACACATGTGTATATGTATATTATATATACCTCATATTACAATGACTGTCTACGAGGGAGGAAGAAAATGGCAATATTAAGTGGAGATAAATAAATGAACAGATGTGCATGGGTATGAGAATGATGGATAGAATGACAGACATACAGAGACAGGTCTTACACCAGTGGTGATAATGACACACACATATATGTATACATAAACATATATAATTTACATTTGTTTCTCATACATAATCATAATAAAAATTACTAATTTTATTCTTCTCATAGATGATTCACTATATATGTTATTTAAAAAGCATAGACTATTTCTAGAAACACAAACAAGCTGCTAGTAATGGTTACCGTTGGGAAATAGAAGTTAGAGAATTTTATTCTCCACATTATGCTACCTCTGTACTATTCAAAGTATTTTGCATCATCCTCTATTACTTTCATCAAAATTTTTTAAAAAAAGAGAAGTTCCACACTTTGGAACTTAGATTCTGACTAGGGCAAAAGACCTACATGTGAGCCTGTTTAATTACATTCTTTTATATATAGTGTGCTTCAGACATTTTAGTCCAATAGGTCAGAGAAGAGAAAGGTTATTAACTTCTTGAAGGAGAAAGGCTTGGAGGAAAGAGTAGGGCTGGGTTTACAAAAGAAGGAAAGGACACCAGGAAAGGCCCCTGACCTGGCTGAGTCTATCCTGGTCTGTGAAAGGCAGTGATGGGCAGGGACAGCCCTATCCACCCCCAGGGTGCAATGCTACTTGGAGATGTAAGGAAAAGCGTTCAGTGATGACACTGGCGGCAGTGCTGTGAGTGTCAGCCTCTTCGCCAGACACAAACCCTAAATACGAACCCATAAGCAACTATTACCATTCTCACTTTACAAACAAGGAAATTCATGTCTGGAGAGAATAAGCAGCTTGCTGGGGGGAGGTCAGAGTGGAAGTATAGTTGGAGGTGCATCTGATTCCAAATCTTGTGAACTGTGCAACACTGATCCTTAAGACCATCTGTCTTAAAACTTTGCTTTGATCAGATCATCATCCCTGATCCCTCAAACTCATTCATTTGTTCACTTACTTCCCCACCCAACCGCCACCCTCATTTACAGACTGCCTACTTGGGCCCGGCCAGGTAACTGGCACTGGGGTTACCAATTAAGAACACATCTATGTAGTCCCACCAGGGAGCTCAGCATGGCTCCTTGCCACAGTGCAAGTCCAAACCCCTTAGCCTGGATGCTACTGACCCACCTTCTCAGGCTCAGCCCCATCTTCCCTTCCTTAAAACATTCCCCAAAACATTCTCCAAAACACAACCATCTAGCTATAAGCACCTCATCACAGCCATGAGAAGGTCAGCCGAGTTCTACCGAAGGTGTTGAGTTATTTAAGAAAAAAGGAGGCAGGTGACATGATACCATGCTGAGCTCTACCCTGCAACCATGTCATCAGAGCCTCAGAGACCATTGCCACAACAAGCTGTGCCTTGAGCAACAGCAGGTTACCAGGCATGCAAGTGTAACAAAACACCTGACTCCTGTCCTCCCACAGACCAGGAGCTGGCCTGAGAACTCACTGTTTAACTATTTAAGCTTTGGTCTCAGATATTGACCCACAAACCTTCCTAATGATAACACCAAGTGCGTTCCATCAGCAACTCTCTCAGTTCTCCCATTTCTTCAAACACTTCTTTCAGTCTCTTTAACAGCTGCTATCCTTTCACTCTGTAAGACAGAGTGCCAACACCCCACATATTCTTCTTTTGCTCACAATCCCTGCACACGCTCCCTGGGGATGAGCTCTCATGCCCACAGCCTCAGTTTGCACAGGCTTGCTATAAGTTAAGCCTCATCCACAGCCATATCTCTTTTTCTCTGGCCAATCTGTCTCAGGGGCCTGTGGACTTGAGCCTTCCATTGTGATTATACACGTAAATTACAGACATAGATTTCCACCAAGGCCGGGAAGGTAGTGTTACATACAGGAAGCATGCCAAGGTAAGAGAAGCCACAGTATAAGTTTAATGATAAATAGCAACCTGTTCCCCATCTTGCGGCCTAAGATACGATCAGACAACGACTCTCAAAGTCAGGTCCCTGACCAAAGATATCACGTAACCTGGGAACTCATCAGAAATGCAGCTCTCCAGACTTAGTGATTCAGAAGCACAGCAGCAGGGAGTGCTGGAGGTTGTGGCAAAATGGAGCACACATGGCCTGGTTAAAAAGGGTAACATTGTTGAATTTCAGCTATAAGGGAATGGATTGTATGTGTTCCTCATGGGTTAGTTCCAAATTCACTAAGAAGATATTCAAAGACCTCAATGAACTGTTTCAAAACTACCTTTCTAACTGTATCCCCAGTTACCATATTACTTGCTGTCCACACTTAGAGATCTCAGTTTGTTTTCTTTCCAGGCACTGTAAGTGCTTTACAAATAATAATTCACATCATCCTTAGAACAACCCCTTGAAGAGGTACTATAATTATCCTAGGGCACAAAGAAGTGAAGAGACTTGCCCAAGGTGCAGAAGGCAGGAGCCTGGTCGTAGAACCTGAGCTCAGAGCTACAAGGCTATAATGCCTCTTGGAGTACATGGCTCCCTGCCACTTCTTTATGCTCCTCCTGAAGATGAATGCATACTTCAAGGTCCAGCTCAGACATGAGTGCCAAAATAAATCCCTCCCAGGTCCATAATCAGGATGTCCTTCCCCTCCCCTGTTTCCCAGTACACAGAGCATAACTTCCTCTGGCCACACTCACCAAAATCTATCTGGTCTGCGTTGGTGTGAAGACTGTGCAATCTTCATCCATCAGCAAAAGACCACTAAACTTCCACAAGTGCCAAGCACTGGGAGTGGCACTCTGTTGATGGTAACCCAGGAAACAGTTTCTTCCATCATAATGAAAGCAGTTAACAGTTCTGGAATCCTATGATGCTGCAAACATGGTTACATGGTTTTACACATATTTTCCTACTCTGACAACAATCCAGTATACAGATAAAGTTTAAGTGAACAAGTAAGGGAAATGACTACTCCACAATCACAAAACTAGTCAATGACAATGTCTGGTCCACAACCTACAGAAGTTCTCCTACAGTATGGTAAATACCAGCACAGGAGTTAGGGCAGGGTGTTGTGGGAGCACAAAGAAGGGTCTCACACCGGGCCATTTCTGCCTCCTTTCTCCTCTACATTCCCCCAGCTAGGAGCTCCAGAAGGGCTGAGACCATGGTTTATCATACTTTTGTATTCCACTTTATACCTATTAACTGCAGCCCAAATTGCTACTGAACTTAATGGTCAAAAATCTTAGAATACCTACTTTAAGTTTCTACGTTCTTGGGGTCTTGAGGGAGTAAAGCTATGAGCAGCAGGAATTAGGATAAAGAAAAAGAATGAAGTGTGTCATTAACCTGGATTCATTAGAAAGAAACGTTAGTCAGACCTAGTAAAACCATTGGTTGGTTGACTCTCTGTAGCCATAGCTTAATCCGTATCCATAGCAGGCCACTAATGAAAGCAGAGTGCAGGAGCCCTGGTGGCCAGGCTCAGGCACATGAGCAAGCCCACCATCAAGATGTAGCTGTGGTGTTAGAGCTTGCTTCCTGAGGAGCCTTTAAACCTTCAAGTTCACATTCTGAGCATTCTAACCACTGAAGGTGGCAACCCCACTCCCAATTATATTGAATTCTGAACTGGGGGGTGAGGATCCTGAATGCATAAGATTTTAGTGAACTCCAAAGTATCACTCCTATCTTCCAAAGGAATCCTAAAGTTCCAATTTGCAGAAATCCTAGGTCTCTGACATTAAAAGTTAACAAAACTGTGGCAATTTGAAGATGATGATAATGATAGCAGACATCACTTATTGAGGATCTACGTGCCAGTCTTTAAAAGTGCTATTTCAATTGTAGCTATCATTCAGCCTTGTTTGTAGCTATGATTTACCTCATCTGATGAACACAAAAACTGAGAGTCAGAGAAACAAGGCATATGCCCCAAGTCACTCAGCTACCACATCAGGAAGCCAGGATTCCAATCACGTTGTCTGACTCCAAAGCTTTTCAATTATGCTAAACTACCTTCCAATGATTGTGATGATAACATATTAATATAAGCTGTTTCCCATTATGGAAATTACAGTACCTGAGATTTCTTTTGCAAACTGCAAGAACTGAAAGCGTTTGTGTCAAATCACAACAGGTTCAGTGCTGGAGACACTAAGCTCTCCCCCATCTTGGAAGGGCTTAGTCAAACTTGACTCCACTCCACAGTTTGCTTCTGTTTAAGAGAGCCAGAAGACAAAGACAAATGAGAGTACTGCAGTTACCTGGAAACCATACACCCCAGGGGGCAGGGACACCATGCTTTCTCCAGACTGAATTATCAGCAGACTGGGAATAGAAACGAAACAGGACAAGCGCAGGAGACTGAGCTGGAGCCAGTTGGTGGGTCTTGACTCATGCACTTACGAAAGTAAGATATGACCAAAAAGCAGGCAGTAATAAGGAGGAGGGAAAAACAAAAACAGGATTTATTTACACAGGGAGAGAGGAAGAGACTTTATCTGTTGGCACCTGACCAGATGCTATCTGTCCTACCCCAGATGATGTCCACTGTGCAGAGACTGAGGGACACGCCAAAGCTGTATGTGGTAAGTAGGCAGTTTCTCCACAGTCACCCCACCTCATCAGTGGTCAACTACCAATGCCGCAGCAATACAACTGCCAAAGTACCAGTAGCTCAATGACCAGAGCCCCAGTAAGCTTAACTGTCAAAATCCCTGCTCTTCTTCCCTTTTTACCCATCAGGCCCCACTCACAGGGTGGAGTCTGGAGAGCTGTACCTTCTACCATTGTGTTGGTGAGAGCACTGCCAGCTGGCTCCAAGGCTGAGCCTCACTGTCCTTATTGTTCTTCTTACATAAACACAAGGCAGAGATTACTCACTGTCAAGAGAAAATATGAAGCTGTGTTAACCTTCTCTAACATGAGGTAGGGCTCCTAGAAAACTTCTCAATCCTGGTTCAGTGAAGTATATGAATTGCACTGGACGAGAAAGAACGTTTATGCTAGCATATCAAACTCACTTCACTGGTGAAGAGATATTTTCTACCTGGGGCAATCCCACAGCCGAGAGAAGAAGACTGTCTACCACCCTTGCTTTGCCCACCCCCAGAGATGGGGCAGTCACCATCTCACAAGGCAACCATCCACCAGAAACAAATCCTGGGGGCTCTGTGGTTCCTCTGAAACCTTGCCTACCTGTAATTTCTCAAGAATAACTTCCACATAACCTGCCAAGCAACCAATCTTTTAACAGAACTGTGCCCGATTTTTCAATATAAATGGACAGTTAGACAAGACCACCACCGCCAACCTCACTGTCTCTTCTGCTTCCTGCAAAATGCAGCTAAAAGGAATAGTTGGAGGGGCCAAGCTTCCAAGAGGACAGGGAGATATTACAAGAGTGTTTTGGCTCCCTAGCAAACTTCAGCTGTGCTGCCCCAGGGGAGCTCAGGCATGCCATTAGCGCTAATTATTGTGGCTGCCAAGGAAACCTTGCACAGTTTGCAAACAGGCTGCTCACACAGGGTAGGCAAGGGAGCGCTAAAGACCCCAATGGAGATGACAGTGGCCCAGGAGCTCTCCTAGAGCTCCGCCATAACAGACTTCAGGTTTGTTCTCTAATTCGATTGTGCTAAAGAAAGCCATCCCCCCTTTCCGTTTTTCTTTTTTCTTTCATGAGGGCTGGACCCACCTCCAGAACCATCAAGTAGCAAGAGAAAGAACCCAAGCACCAAGCGCACAACTGACCTCCCATTCTTAGCAACTTTAAAGAGACATATTTAAAGACAGTGTCCACCCTTTAGTAAAAAGCTTAATTTATATTTTTGCCACAAAAATATAAATTAAATTTGTTTCTTTAAAACAAAAATTCAGGATAAGAATCTGTGGGAGTATTACAGTGGAGAAGATTATGTACATGACCTGTCTTCCCAAGTGCAGAGCTGTGAAAAACACAACTTTGCTTCTCACATGTAAAAGAAGAGAAGTCTAGAATACACAGGTGTTTCCCTCCCATGGGAGAATTATGCCTTTTTGGTTAAAATCTCTGTTTTCAGTGCTTGAGCCATCAGACCCCATGAAAGCCTCCCTGGGTGAGTCAGGCTCAGTAGCAGACGGCTAACCCTGCTGACCTGCAAGGGACCCAGAGGTGGCTCAGAACAGCCCCCAATTGGTCCCCTTCCCTGCTCCTGTCAGTGTCAGTTAAGCACAAGCCCCTTGACCAAATGCCAGTTCCCTGGAAGGACCTGGCTACTTTGCGCAAATGAATTCAGGTAGTTCAGCCTGAAGCATATAACTTCATGGGGCCATTTTATCAAGTTAAGGGATGTCCAAAAAACTTATTTCATGAGAGAGATGACTCCAGATGTCTCATGTGCTGACAAAGACAGACCAAAGACTGCTTATCAGCCGCTTAATGGAGAACAAACCTTTACCTGGTGGGGTTGTTCTAGGTCTCACTGATCAGTTCCCAACTGGGGGAGGACTGCTGGGGAGACAGTGCTGAGGACTGTGACAGAAGAGTCTCAGAGTGGGGTGTGGGAAGCCAGTCAGAGCACCTCACACTCACCATGCCTCGCTTCAAAGTTGTTATAAACCACATCCAGAAGCCAAGGGAGCAGCTGTAGCAGTAGCAGGTGGTGGGCCCAAAGGAATGCCGAGTGTTGGATGGCCCCAATCCAGACCTTCTGGATCCCCGTCTCTATCCCTTCCCCCTGGACCCTGACAGGTACTAAGCAAACCCCTCATGAAATTTTATCTGTAGTCACCTCCAAACGAAAATACTTTCGCTGCCTCCTGCTGAACTCCAGCCCTGGAGTGGAACTAGACATGCCAGTGCCTTTGTTTTTAAATCATCTCAGGACTAAAAGATTTCCTCTTTACCTTCAGAATTCAGTATCACATCCTCTCCCCCTTATTCCCCCCTCAGAACACTTTATTTATTTATTTTTTTCAACAAGAATCCACCGTGGCTGTCTGGCTGTCTTCCCAATGATACTCAGTCCTGGGGGTTCAGTCGTTCTTGCACCCCTCCCTGGTACTGAGTCCGCAGCAGGCTGAGGGCGCTGGGAGTGGCAGAAAGGCCAACCGTGCGCAGGAAGCGATGCCCGGAGGCCGAGCCTAGGCATAGCTCCAGAGCTTGGACCTCCGCGGGCGTTCGGAGCCGCCAACGTTTAACCTCCTGAGGCCCGAGCACCGATCACTGGACTTCAAGGTCGCTCCCCGCTGCGCCCTTTCGGGGTGGAATTCCTGGCATAGTTTTCCCACACCGCCCGGCTCACCTGGGGGGCCACCGAGCCTGAGAATAGTGGGCAGAGGTCCCTAGGTGCAGCACCCCTTCTCGCCCCCGCCGTGCCTCCGAATTGGTTGCACACCCGGGACTGCTGCGAGGCCATACCCGGGATCCTCACCGAGCGGGGGGATGCTTCCCCAGCCAGGGGAGGCCCAGACGCTGGGAGGCGGGGAATAGAACCGACCCGCCCACTCCAGTGCTGCCTGCCAGCCGGGATTCCGTGCCGGAGAACATTTCTTAGCCCTCAACTCCAGCCCTCAGGTCTTTGGTGCCCCCGGATCCTCTCCACCCTCTCCATCCTCTCCACCCGCTACCACCCCACCCCACACTCACATACACACATAGGTACAAGCGCGCTCCCAAGACAGCAGCCCCACACTACCCAGGAAGGGGAGGAGCCTCTCCCAGCCCCCTTGGGATCAGCTATTTTTAGGTCTGTTATGAAGCTGGAAAGGAGGGAATGCTTCCTTTAATCCGTTAGGAAAATCCAGGATCCAAGAAGTGACTCTCAGGCCCAGCCAAAGCTAGGGTTCTATGGAAATCAATGAGACAGGAGGACAGGCAGTGCTCTCGGGTACACACACACACACACACACACACACACTCACACACACTCACACTCTCACACACACACACCCCACCCCCATGAGGCTGCTGATCCACCGGGCTTAAATTAAAGCAACCTTTCTGGCTAACGATTGGAGCCCATGCTACTCCTTTGGATGAGTCCTTCTCCTAGTGAGATCAGATACCCTTACACCCCGCCACCGCAACCAATACCACCAACCAACAAAAACAAACACTTTCTGGCTTGCCCTGGGAATCCAGCTATGAAACCCAGGTCCAAAACCGTTCTCTTTCTTGATATTAGTCCCTGATCCTTTCCCATATTCAGTCTTTCTCTTACTGCAGCTCAGATTTCTGGGAGTTTTTGTTGGTGTTGTTAAGGCTTTCCCCCTACCCCAGCTTCAAAAGCCAAGCTGTCTTGGGGCAGGCAAAGCAAAAGTGTTTTGGAGCAAGTGTTGCCAAGGAGATGGAGAAATTGGAACCGTTGAGCATTGCTGGTGGGGATGACAAAGGGAAGATGGGAACACGAGGGACTGAGGTGATGGTGCACTGGTGAGATGGTGATGGGGAATACATGGGGATTACAATTAATGGCAAGTATATGTAAATTTTAAAATGTTTTAATAAAAAAAAAAGAAAAGAAAAAAGAAAAAAAAAAAGCCACTGTAGAAAAGAGAGTGGCAGTTCCTCAAAAATGAAACATAGAATTACCATGAGTCAGCTATTTCACTTCTGGGTATATAACCACAAGTCTAAAGGCAAGGATTCAAACAGGTATTTGTACACACGTGCTCATAACAGCATTATTCACAAGAGCTAAAAGGTAGAAACAACCCAAATATCCATCAATTGATGAATGGATAATCAAATGTGGTGGACACATAAAATGAAAATACTTTTTAAACTGAGGTAGAATTGGTTTACAACATTGTGATTCTGAGGCATAAGATCACACCTCCTCATTTGCATGTTCTCACACCACACCCTACACCAAGATGCCCATAGTCCCCCACCCATTATGCTCCCCACTCTTACAAACACACACACACACACAGTTATAGCCTCCATTCCATAGTCAGTTTTCTGAAGTTTTTTTATTCGTTTGGTTTTCTCTGTCCCATTGTTTTGTTTCTCTGTCTTTCACATATAAGTGACAACATGTGGTATTAATTTTTCTCCTTCGGACTTATTTGCTTTGCACTATCCCTTCCAGTTTCATCCATGTTGTTGCAAATGGCAAGGATTCTCATTTTTATAGCTGAGTAGTATTCCTTTGTGCATATATACCACATTTTTCTAATCTACTCCTCTCTCCTTGCTACTTAAGTTGCTTCTATAACTTGGCTACTATAAATAGTGCTACAATGAACATAAGGGTGTATATATCTTTTTAAATGAATGTTTTACATTCTTCAGGAAGATACCTAGGAATAGAATTGCTGGATCACATGGTACATTTATTTTTAATATTGTGAGAAACCTTCATGCTGTTTTCCATAGGGCCTAGACCAGTCTACATACCCATCACCAGTGTAGGAGGGTTGCTTTTCTTCCACATCTTCACAACACTTGTTTTCTGGCCTTTTTGACATGGATGACTCTCACACGTGTGAGATGCTGTGGTTTTTAAGTTGTATTTCCCTGACAATAAGTGATAATGAGTATGTTTCATGAGATTGTTGGCCACTTTCACCCTCTTCACTGAAGTAGTTTTTAGCTCTACTGCCCATTTTTTTAGCTGGGTAATTTGTTTTCTTTTTGTTGAATGGTTTGAGTTCTTTGTTATCCCATTCAGTTGGGTATACACTGGACCGTTATTCAATCTTATAAAATGAATGAAATATGATACAAGCTACATGAATGACTCTTGAAAACATTATGCTAAGTGAAATAAACCAGTCACAAAAGGACAAATTTTATGTGATCCTTCTTATATAAAGTATCTAGAATAGTCAAATTCACAGAGACAGAAATAGTAGATTCCAAGAGTTCTAGGGGGAGGAGAGAATAGAACATTATTGTTTAATGGGTGCATAATTTCACTCTGAGATGATGTTCTGCTGGTTGTACAACATTAATATATCTAATGTCTGGGTTGTACACTTAAAAATGGTTTAAAAGGTAAACTTAATCATGTGTACATTTTATCACAATTTTTTAATTTTTTTTTTAAATAAAAGTGGAGGGGCAGACATATCTGTGAGTCCTCTTCTCTGATAGGTAATCTTATTCTTCTACTCCTCTCCTGGTCAGGGCAACCTTTCTCTCGCCAGGGTTCCTGCTACCTACTAGAGGGGAGAGAAGAGTTCAGGCTTGGGAGTAAAGACACATTTATGCTCCACCTTCCTAAGCTGTGGAAACCTGGAAAAATCATTTAACGTCTCTGTGAAATGGGAAAAATAAACTCTATCTAGCAAAGTTATTATGAGAACCAAATTAACTAAAGCTCCTCAATGTTCAGCTGGGGCCTGGCAGTCATTGATGTGTCCAGGTTCAGACTAGTGTAGAGTTGGGGGAGGTGGAGAGAGGGGCTTGGAGAATTAATTTCTCCATGGTCTCCCCCACTCTTTCACTGAAACATGCAATAGACAGTAGCTCTGGGGGTACCTGTGTCTGTGTCTGTCATACCTGCTAGACCCTATTTCCCCATATGTAAATAGTATACTATCCAGGATTACTGTGAAAAACTGGGCTTGACGTGCACCCAGGTCCACAGTGTCAATAACACCAAAAGTTAAAGACCGGGTCCTCTTCAGATGACCCAGACCTTCCATGCCTGGAATCCTCTCACTCTTCCACTCTTCCCTTATTGGGTCACTATTCAACATCCAATGCAGCCAAGAGTCATTGAGTGCCTACTATGTGCCATGTTCTGTTTTAGGTCCCAAGGATACCAAAATTTACAAGGACCAGACCTTTTAGCACTGGATGCTACCCCTCTGGTAGCACCGGTGGGATAGGCATATAGTTCATGATTCAACAACTGACCAGAGGAGCTGACCTGAAAAGACTTGTCTAGAAGACTTCCCTGTCACCCTGAGCAGCTAAACCATAACTGTTGGGTGGAGGGCTGAAGGGTGGGCTGTCAATAACTGCAGTTTTCACCTCATCTATACCCTCTCACCCCCTCCTCAGCCCAGTAGCAGTCACCCACTCACTGACCCAGCTCACACACTACCAAAACTGTTCTGCTTCCAGGGATATGTCAGGAAACAGTGGGACTCCTCTGCTGACTGAGGTGAACTGTAGTCTCTAGGCAGTCAGTAGGAGTGCCCTCTGCTGTTAACTGCTCACATCACTTTCCTGAAGGGCAACTAAGGCAAGAGGGACAGGTCTTCCAGTGCTGAGGGCCCCTGAGGTGATTTTAGGTCAAAGGCATATTGGATTTTCTCCATGTTGATGTAAAGGCAGACAAACATGGAGTTAGAGGGGGGTTTACAACAAAAGCCTAGTTTACTGATTTTCCTTGAAATTTCTGAGGATCTGCCAACAAAGGGTCTGCACTCTTATAAGTTAAGAATTGTCTGGGTGGAGATGACACCTCTACCTTAAGCAGAACCCATTCCTTGAAAAAAGTCATTTTGAATGAAATCTGTGCAGTTATGGAAAAAACCTCCTCTCTGCCCTGCAAAATTATATGCTTAACCATGTTCTGCTTTCTGAGTCTAGACACAAATCCAAGACCTGGCAGCTAGGCTGTGACCTGGCTGCTGTCTGGCTGACAGTGATGAGGGCAATCTGTAGACAGTTGCCCTGGGACTTCCAGCCTGTAGCTCTGTCTTCTTTTGTGGGAGTCCTCTTAGGCAATTTGATGAAATTTATGATTTCTTAGAATTTTTTATAATACTTGAATTAAATGTAGAATTACAGCAGACACCAATATACTGAAAATATTATTGTCAAAACATTGTTAATATCTGTGATAATCATATTTTGTTTATTAATGCATTAAATAGCAGAATCTAGCATCTAATCTAAAAATAGTAAAGGTGCAAACAATGTTTCCATATCTCTGCAACAACCTTTTTTAAAAAGAAAACATTACATTTATTGTTTTTCTTGAAGTGTTTTCGATTTGATTGGCCCAGGTCATTTTGAATGAAACCTGTTTACAGGCATAGCAATTATCTCCAATCATACAAATCAGTTTTATAGTAAACAGTATTCTAAAATCAGAATCATCTAAATATGGTTTATTGATTTTTCTTTCTTATGTTTTCTATTGAAATTCCTAATCTTGACTTACAAATTTTTTAAACATATCAAGCATGATTTTTTTGTTAAATGGAGGTAACATTGATCTACAACTTGTTTGTGTTTTAGAAGTTCAGGGTCTCCCCCTTCAGGTCGTTAACCACACTGCGCCCACCACCCAAACCCTTGAAGTACAATCTCCATTGTGCTCTCTCCCCGCTTTGCTCTCACCATCCCCCACATTGGTAGCCTCAGTTCATGTAGTCCCAATTGTTTCTATTCTCATTTGTTTTCCTTGCTATTGGAGATGAACTCACAAAGATATCTCTGAAACCTATGTCATAAAGGAGTTTGCTGGCATTTTCTTCTATGTATTTTGTAGTTTCAGGTCTTGCATCCAAGTCTTTTATTCATATTATGTTAATTTTTGTGTATGATTTGAGATAGTCATCTACTTTCATTCTTTTGCAAGTGACCTCCAATTTCCCAACACCATTTATTGAAGAGTCTTCTTTCTCCAGTGTATACTCCTGGCTCTTTTGTCATAAATTAACTATCTAGATATGGGTGTGTTTATTTCTGGGCTCTCAATTCTGTTTCATTGGTCTGTATGTCTATTTTTGTTCTAGTTCTGTGCTGTTTGGATTACCATAGTTTTGTGGTATAGTTTAAAGTCCAGGGATGTGATGCCTCTATTCGTCCACTTCTTTTTTTTTTTTTAAAGATTTATTTATTTATTTATTTATTTATGCATATAAGTACTGGGGTACAGGCCAGAGTTTTGGGGAGTGAGCGGATTCACCACAGACAGAGCAGGGATCAGAACAGGCAGATCAACAGAAGTACACTGCTGAGGGGAGCAGCGGGCACAGCAGGAGAGGTCTGCTGTACCATGTGGGACCCCCCCTGGCTGGCAGCAGGGATTGAACTCGTGCAGCAGCGGCTGCCGTTTGCTTCATAGTGCGTTGCTTAACCCACTGCGCCACCAGGGAGGCCCTATTCCTCCACTTCTTTATCAGGATTGCATTGGCTATTCCAGGTCTTCTGTGGTTCCATATGAATTTCAGTAATGTTTGTTCTATATCTTTGAAGAATGCCATTGAAACTTTGATAGGAATTACATCGAATCTATATATTGCTTTCAGTGAGATGGTCATTTATTTATTATTTTTAAAACACCCTTGTTTATTTTTTCACAATACAGTTTTTCCACCACCAGAATGTCCACAACCCTCTACCACACTCCCATAACCTCCCTTCCCCATTCTTTACTCCCCCCTTCCTAATCTTTCCCCTTCCCCTCCTGAATGTTTCTGATCTAAGATCTGCTAGGATGGCCATTTTGATAATGTTAACTCCTCCAATAGATTTTAGTTAACATGTAATATATTAACTTAGAAGATACATCTGAAACCTCATGGTTTCTGACAGTTCTCCAGATGGGAAAGCCAAACTTTTATTTTTTTAAGGGTAAGGGATAATAAAAGGATATGAAAACATGGACTAGAACTCTAAAACCATGAAAAAAAATGACTGGTTGGCCTATTTAAAGTTTCAAAACATGTGTTTTTTAAAAAGAGAGAGAAAGAAAAACATGACAAATGAGGTTTTAGAAATGTCAGAGTGAAAAATAATACAATCAAATAATAATATGTTTGTGTCTTTAATATACAAAGAGGGATTACAAGTCAATTAAAAATAGAAAAACAACCCAATAGAAAACTGTACCAAAGATATTAAGCACTTTACAAAATAAGAAAAAATGTTTTACTGATTGAACATATATAACACTCAACGTCACCAAAATGAACACAACAGTTTTAAACTATCCTATTGAACAAAATTAAATGGATTTTGGGCATTGGTGAAGAACAGGTAGACGGGCAATTCAAACAGTCTTTTTAAAAACAATTTTGACAGTACATATCAGAATAAATCCTCTAAATGCTATATTTTCACCTGTACTATTAAATTAGAATAAATGTGAAGTTCCACCAATTGAATAGAGATTAATGGACTACAATATATTCTACAATGAAATGTTGTGCAACCATTATGAAAAATAAACTATGTCTTGATCTGCTAATGAAAAAAGTTGTCCAAGGCATAATATATTGTTGGAGTGAAAAACAATTGACATAATAATATGCATCACATGCTTCCATTTATGATTTTTAAGCCTATACATATGATAAATTCAAGGTTGATATTCAAATATTTAACCAGTCATATCTTCATCATCTAAATCAGTGCTTGGAACATATAAGGGGCTAAATATTTATCGACTGACTACATTAATGAATGTCAAAATCAGCATTAATAATCAAAATCATTTCCCCACATCAATTCTCTAGCAGGTCCTAAAATTAATATTACAATCATATATAGAACATGTACCACAACAATTAGCTATCAATCCCAAAACCCATTTTTTCTTCCTCAAATTTCCCAGGTTCTCTTGCAGCTACATTCTAGCCTATAAGATATAAGGGGAAGTGTTACATGGTACTTGCAGGAAGTTTTCATAAAATGAAGGAATTACACCTTTCTTCCTTTCCTCATCCTGTTGCCTGAAATGCAGACATGATGGACTGGATTTCAAGCAGCCACTTGTACCACGGACTGTGGATACTAAGGATGACAAAAGAAAAATGCAAGAAGCCTAGAGCCCTGATGACTGCAACTACCGTTTCCACTCTGAGTTGCCTACCTCAAAGTTCTTTTATATGAGCAAGAAATAAAGTTCTGTGATTTATACTCCATTGTTCTTTGGGATTTTTCTATTATAGACAGAGAAAGTTGATCTTAAGCCCCCATACCACTGGGGAAAGTAGAGGTCAAGTGAAAGTGTGACACTTCGGGAAGTGTCCAGTTCCATGATGTAGCAGCAGCAACATTGGTTCTATTTTTCACCTGTACCCATTTCTCTAGTTGCCGACACCTCTGGGCCTTTAATCAGGTCCCTGTATGTCCTGGGACAGTACTTACGGTAGAGATTTTCCACCAGTGTGTTACTTCCTTTTACCACAGTCTTATGCTTCTGGTTCATGTAGTTCCACAGATGCAAGGCATAAGAATTGCTAAAGCTTGGGTCTGTATCCCAGACTTCAAAGTAGCGCATCCACTCGATATAAGAGATGGGGTAAAATCTTTGAGGGTGCAGAAAGGACAAATTGGAGCACCTCAGATCACTCACCTCCTGGAAGTCTGTAAGTGTGCACCATATTTTCAACATCCTTGTCATCAAATCAGGGCCCTGGTTACCCCAGATGTTTGAATCATAATGTTCAACAAAGTTTTCCATGCACGCCCACAAGAAGGGGTGCTGGGGGAGGAACCCAAACACTCCATTACTAGAGTATCGAGAAGACTGTGCAGCCAAAAAGTTTTGCTCAGGGATGGGCCTGATAGATATGACATCAGTATCCATGTAGATGCCGCCATATTTCCAGATGATGGCCAGGCGGCACGCGTCTGAGCTGACGTGAAGCCAGTTGCTCTGTGCGCTGACATTGACCTGCAGAAGCGTGTGTACATCAATCAGGGCAGCAGAGGGAAGTTGAAAGTGGGGGAATCCAGGGATCAGCAGGGGCGCAGGCCCAAAGTAGCAAACCAGCTTCCCCAAAATCTATTTGCCAAACACCCAATTGTACAAGTTTACCAAACTTACTTCCAAATCAAAAAATGGCCTTTAAGTGTAAAGTTTATAGTTGACTTTAAAGTTTATAGTAAAGTTTATAGTATTTGGTATTGATGGGAAGATTTTAGCAGCTTGTAAAGAATTCATGATATTGTTCTTAAAAATAATAATATAAATGATTTGAAAAATAAAAGAAACCTAGAAGGAATTTCACTATGAACTGTATAGGTCATTTTCATCAGAGTATATGTTAACTACAAACATAAAACTCAGAAAGCAGTACTTTTTAATGTCCTCAAAGTACTAAAAGCTGATTAAAAAAAAAACTAGGAAACTATAGAAAATATTAATATGTATGCTCTTTGAGAAATTAATAACAGAATCTTAAAATGTGTACATGTTTGCATGCCTTCATTCGCTAATTCCTTTTTTCAATATCAAATTATTAAGATCACTCTGCATTTTGGGGTGTGTGTGTGTTTATAAAGCTATATTTATTGAAGTAACGCTTATTTACATCGCAATACATGTTTTAAGGGTCTGGATTTATGCCTCTACAAATGTATATTGTTTAACCACACCCACTTCCAAAACCCTGGTAACCCTCTGCTGGAACCCCAAACCCCCTTTGCTCCCACCCTACCACATCCTCTGTCTGGTAGCTTTAGTCCTAACCAAGTCCTTGCGCCTTCTGTTCTCATCCCTCCCCATCTCCTTTCCAGGGCACCTGCCTTCCTGGCTGCCTCAGCTCTGTCAGCTCTCAAGATTTGTCTTTGTCTCACCTTTTATTGGTTTTCTCTATATTCCACTTCTAAGAGAAACCATTGGTATTTATTTTTCTCCTAACTTACACTAATTCCTTTAATAGCATTTATTGTGGGCCTGTTTACTGTTTGTCGACCTCTGCTATAGCTGGTAAACATTAGTGAAAGACAGACAAAAATTCCTACTGGAAGTAGACAGACAACCAGCAAATAAGTGCATAATGTGTTGAAAGAAACTTAAATGATGTGGGTGGGTGAAGCATCTGAAAGTTGGGAGCAGAGAGTTCCAGGTAAAGGGATAGTAAGTGCAAGGGACCTTAGGCAGGAGCACCCTCATTATGTGCAGGGACAGGAAGAAGGCAGAGGCACTAGAGCAGAGTAGTCAAGGCAGAGATGTAGAATATGAAATCAGAGAGACAAGGTGAAGAGGGAGGGCAGGTCCTGTGGGCTGGGGTAAAGACTAAAATTATTTGGAAGGTTCAGAACAAAAAGGTTATGTGATCTGAATTAATTTCCAAAGGGTCACATTGACTGCATTGTGGAAAACAGACAAGGGTGTGGAATTGGGAGGTGGCAAGGGCAGAAGCAAAGAGGCAAGTTAGTAGGCTACGGAATGATCCTGGCAAGAGAGGACAGTGGCATGTGCCAGGGTGATAAGAGCGGTGAGAGAAGTGCTCAGATGTGGGCACATAGTAAAGATAATGCTGGTCAAATTTGCTGATGGATTGAATGTAGAGCAGAAGTCAAAGGAGTTAACTGAAAATGACCACAAATGTTGACATGTGAGCAAAGCAGGAACGACTTTAAAAAGAAAAAAATAATTATAAATAGCATGTTTCCAAAGTGGAATGCCAACTAGAATAAATTAAATAAAGTTTCTGAATGTAAATATGTTGATCTGAAGATTAAACAATGTGTCTTGGTTTTCAACAAAATAAATATTTGTTTAATTCTGCTATTAAGTCAAATGAAGCAAATCAACTAAGACTGCAGAAATTATCACCTGTCGTAAACGTCATTAAGTTGTACACAATCGCCAAAAATGTAAGTAACCATAACTAAAATGTGTTGATAACAGTCCCAAGCTTTTTATAATATATACAAAGCCTCAAGGATGGGTGCTACTATGATTGTTGCTATTTTTCACGTGAAAAATGAAAAGGACCAAGAAATTCAGTAATTTGTCCAAGGTAAGAAAGACGGAGGTTGGATTTGAAACCAGTCTGGCTCCATAGATCTGCTCATTCAAAAGAAACAAGATTTTAGAAGAAATAACCAAAGTCATTATTTGACAAATTGGTGGTTGTTAGTGAGCAGGCCCAGAGACATGGAGTGGGAAAAGCACACAGACCCAGAGGAGGAGAAGGTGGCTTGGGTTTGGGCACGGAGCTAATGACCTGAAACACAAGTGCTCCCGGGGCAGGAGCACCAAGATTAGGCTCCTGGCTGCTCATCCCGCCCCAACTGCACAGCACCCATTCCTGAGCATCTTCAAAGGCTACAGTTGCCCAAATCAGTGCAACAAACTCATTGGTCACTAGCAGGTGATGGCACATCAGGTGCACCCTCACAAATGGCCCCCGGTGTCCTGTGGGGGCGTAGCTGGAGCAGAACATGTACACACACCCCATTGTGGTGTGATGTCTGTAGAGGCTAAGTCTGGTGAGTGCCTGCAGGCTCAGATGGGGCAGACACTGACCCAGGCCCCCCTTGCTCCTAAAACAGTTGACCTCCCCTGTCCAGCCCACTGCTCCCCTCAGCAATGTATTTCAGCCAATCCGCCTGTTCTGCTCCCCACTCTGTCTCTTGTGAATACTCTCTCCCCCACCCCACACATACACACCTCTGGCCTGTACCCAAGCTCTTGTATGCATAAATAAATAAATCTTTTTTTAAAAAAAGTAGTAAAACTGAAATGCAGTTCAGGGCAACCCAGCTATGTCCCATGAAACCTTAGCTCTGAGACAATATGTCACGCTGAAAGAGGGTTCCCTGCTCAAACAAGTCTGGGAAATGCTAGGTTACATCAAATAATGTCCTCATGTGCATGATTAGCCTGGGGAAATTGATATAGTAGGCAGAACCCTTCTAAGTAATTTGAAGGGATTTCTTTGCCCAAGAAAACACAGTTTAGGTGATGTCTGTCTAGCCCCCCATGCAGGGAAAGTAGGCCCAGAGCCAGAACGCTACCTGCTCTGGTACAACCCTGGGCACCTTCTAGCAGGCTAGCACTGAGGGCTGCAGGGACCATGCCAGTGCATCCCCCTGCCCCTGGTCCTTCTCCACTTCA
Organism: Galemys pyrenaicus; assembly: GCA_019455555.1. NCBI lineage: Eukaryota > Metazoa > Chordata > Mammalia > Eulipotyphla > Talpidae > Galemys > Galemys pyrenaicus. The sequence goes on along the minus strand of JAGFMF010011830.1, from coordinate 23,670,172 downwards.
AGCACCTACCACCTTGGTCCTGTCTGCACTGTTGCTGCCCAGGGCCCAAGCTATAACCACCTACTCCCTGGGAACCTGTGCTGGGAACCAACAGCCAAGACCTTCCAGGTGGAACCTCAATCATTGAGTGTCTTCGCCCTATTAGTCCTGCTACTTGGTCAAGAAAATATCTCCAACTAATAGCAACTAGACATAAGTGTGTCTTCCACCAAGGATGGCCCACCCAGACCCCAGGAGATTGAGGCAGACTGGGTCAAGTGGTCAGTTTCTTCTTTTTTTAATTTCTAAATACTGTAATAGACTGAAAGATATCAGGTCCTAATTTCTGGAACCCATATAAGAAAAGGGTCTTTGCAGATGAGATTAAGGATCTCAAGGTGGGAGATCCTTGGGTTACCCTGGTTAGACCTAAATACCAGTGTTATTTAAAGAGAAAGAGAGAAGGAAATATCACATACACACACACTCACAAATGCACACAGAGGAGAAGGGGTTAAACATCTACACAAAGAAATAAGAGGTGAGGGGGGCCTCCCTGGTGGCTCAGTGGGTTAAGCAACACACTATGAAGCAAACCGCAGTCACTGCAGCACAAGTTCGATCCCTGCTGCCGGCCAGGGAGGTGACTCACATGGCACAGGCAGACCTCTCCTGCTGTGCCCGCTGCTCCCCTCAGCAGTGTACTTCTGTTGATCTGCCTGTTCTGCTCTCTGCTCTCTGTGGTGAATCCTCTCACCCCCCCCACACCTCTGGCCTGTACCCCAGGGCTTGTATGCATAAATAAATAAAAATATTTTAAAAAAAAAAGAAATAAGAGATGAGGAAATGGAGGCAGAGATCAGAGAAAAGTTCTCCGAGAAATGGAGCCTTGCCAGAACTTTGATATCCACTCAGAGAAACTGATTTGGGATTTGTAGCCTCCAAAACTGTGAAAGAAAATTTTCTGTGTTTAGTCACCAGGTTTGTGATTATTTGTTATAGCAGTCATAAGAAACTAGTACAAATACCTACAAAATATTCTCAATTTTACCTATTAGCCTGCAAAGCCGTAAGTATTTACTATCTGGCCCTTTACAAAGAAAAAGTTTGCTGACACTTGGTTTAGCTATGATTAGAATTTAAATAGTACTTTACACAGCAGGCAAATGGCATTAATTTCATTTTTTTAAATTTATTTTCTCAAAACAACCTAAATCCTAAGAAATAAGACTGAAAGCAAAAGATACCACCTGTAGGTAAGCATAACTTAAGTCTCTCCTATTTACTAGAATCAGGACTTATGGCAGTAGAAAGAAGTTCAAGTAAGAATCAAAGGATGTGAGGTCCAATCTCCTCTCTGACACTGAGATTTTACGCTCAGTTTACCCACCCAAATCATGAGTAGGTTGCAGCCATTTTCTGTAGTTCCTCCCAACACTGACATTTTACGACTTTGAATACTCACGTGAGCAAACCACGAAAACAACGGTGTGTCTTCAAACAGTCTTTTCATGTCCAATGGGAAGAAATAAACATTGCCTATTTCTGAGAAGAAGGAAAAGGCTGGATCACTGAGGTTTGAGGGTAGCTGTGTGGAATTGTTGAGCCCCTTCATAAGCAACACCACAGGACGCTCAGGATAAACCTGGGCAGCAGACTCCACAGCACAAGAGGCCAGTGGGGATGGCTTCGTCCTGTCTGAGGTCTCTAGGAACACTATGCTGCGCCCCTGGCTCAGGACAGCTTCTAATCCCTGCTGGGGCTTATAGGAGTACAGGTAGGTGAAGAGGCTGCTGGACTTCAGGTTGAACTGGTAGAGGAAGCCACACACAAGCAGCAGGATGACCAACAGGGAGAGGTAGAACTCCCTCAGCAAGTTCATTTCTCTCTCCTGGCCTGTTCCTTTGAAACAACATGATTAATTAGAAATCACATTCACAAAAACTGATAGTACATAAGAAAGTAATAATGAATTCACTTAGAAGCTTAGATTTTTTTATAAACCGTAAATAAAATATGGTCAAATCAAGTCCCACAACATTAAAGGAAAAATACATTAATTTGGGCTGAGCTGAGGAATTTAAGGATGATTCATAATAGGAAAATAATGAATTAAAAGGAAAAACACTAATGAAATATATTATCTTAATAAAGAAGAAAAGCCATATGATCATTTTGACTGAATTTGCTATTCATTAGTGATTTTTAAAAAGCACAAGGAAATTTTTTTAAGCTTACAAGTGATGTCTACCAGAACACATAGCAATTATCATACTTAATATGAAATATTTGAAAATCCCCTTAAAGACCAGTGATATGATATGTATGTCCATTTTCACAGTTACTATTCAATGTCATTTTGCTAAATGTAACCAATGCAATGAAATAAGAAAAGGTATTTCTACTGAGCACATTAGAAAGAAAGAGGCAAAAATATCAGAAAAATTATTGCTTACCTAGAAAATCCAAAATAATTTACCAAAAAAAACCTTATACAACTAAGAAGTTAACCAAGGAAGTAGACAAAAGGTTAGAGTTAACTAACTTGCCAAGATCACGCAGTTAGCAGGTAACAGAGCCATGACTAACTGTAGTCTACCTGCCAACAAAGCCCAGGCTCTGAACCGTTAGCTGCAGTACTTCCCTCTCTGCAAACATCAGCCCTAACTAACTCCACAAAGCCAGAGATCTCTGGTCTATTTTTCACATTCTGTAAAACTCTTTTAGAAAATTCAAAAGGAAAAAAAAAACTCACACATCAGCACTTACCTTCCAGCTAGAAACTTGCCATTAGCCAATATTTGAGGTCTTAGTGAAGACAGCAAGTTTTTCCTGCTATGCTTTTTGATAAATCACAACTTAATCTCTTCCAGTCCGGTAACCCTGGGGAAAGTAAATTATTGGCAGCAGATTAACGCTAAAACAACAAGTTCCCAGAAGGTCCCTCCCTTTACTAAGTTCTCCCAAACACAGAGACCTGGGGACAATAAAGGATTCACACAATTTTTCAGGTTATCTACACAGTAATCCTGCTGGTCTATGTATAAATTATAGCATTATAAGACAATTCCTAAAGAAAACCTTTGTATCAGAACTCTGAAGGCAACAGATAGAACACCTAAGCAGATTAGCTTCAATCAAAACCATGGGCGGAGATCTGGGAAAGTTTCTTCACCAGCAACCCTATAAATTGGCCCAAACTTTTCCAACCAAGTTTTGATTTTTTTTTTTAAAGAAAATTCATCACCACAAATAAGCAATGGACAAACCTCCAGTAGACCAAGAGCCTGGTGCTCTGAAACAAAAATTGATTCCCTGATCTCAGCTACAGTAATATCAAGAAGGGTCTTTTTGCCAAAGTCCCCCTTGTGTGGTGTGAGCTTCCTTCTGGAATCGTGAGGTCAGCTTCATCTCCCTCCACTGATGCGGCAATCCTGTATCTCCCAGGAGAGTCACTCTCCTGTGGTCCACTCCCCATCACCCCTGACAGGAGCACTTGTAATCCTCTTCGGGATCATCCTCTGCTAAGAGAGTTACCTGCCTTCAGTCCAGAGCCTTTTTTCAGCCATAAACAAACAGCATTCACAGTTCCCCCTGATGCTCTGGGGTCCTGAGCAGACTTTGCATCCTGATACAGCAAGCTGTAGCCCCCGCCCCAGCAATGTCTTCTTGTTTTCTGTGCACCACAGTCTCCCCAGGTACAGTTGCTCAGGTGTCCACATACACTTCTCTTTGGAACTGAAATTTGTCTCTGCACTTCATCAATTCTAGGTTCAAGATGCCTTGGCATCTTCCCAAAGTTCCCTGGCATGAAATACATTGGCTGTTCCTTGCAGAGGGGAGGAGAGAGCAAATTTCCTGCTTGCTCTGGGGCAACTAAGGCTCCTAGTACCTGTGTCTCAGCTGAGTTGAATTTCTAATGACTTCCAACTGTTTGACAATGACCCAAACTGTGGTCAAGTTTCCCCACCGCTCTAACTTTTTGTTAGAAAAGTAAAACTCACTAGCATTTCTAACCACTCTGTTCTCTCTTCCTAATCCCCTCCCTTCGATTAATCCCCTCCCTTTAACTCACAGCTAATGCATTTTTCTCCAACTGCATTCCCAGGAACCTTGACAATGGATTGTATTGCATCTCTAGCAGAAATTCTCTTGTGTGCTTTTGAGGACCAACTGTTAGCCCCAAAGGAACACTGCGACCAATACACAAAAATCAGTAGCCTTCTTATATGCAAACGATCAACCTGAACAAGGAGAAATTTGTTAAAAATCCTTTTTATAATTGAAACCAAAAAATCAAATACTTGGGAATAAACCTAACAAAAGAGGCGAAAGGTCTATACAAAGAAAGCTATAAAACATTGTTAAAAATGAAAAATAAACAAATATATTTTTAAATGATGCAATACAAAAGTAAAAAAATAAAAATAAACTTTTTAATTTTTAAATTTTTATTTATTTTTCTTTTTTACAATGTTCGCTTTCTTTCTAGGTGTAGTCCTGTAGAATTTCCACCACCAATTCACCCGTGCACCATCACCACAGTCCCTCGTGCCCTTCCCATCCCTACCTGAATCCCAGTCCTTCCTTCTTCCCTACAGAATATCTCTGTTTTGTAGTTGTCTGTTTATTTTTGTTTTGTTTTGTTGTTATTTTTTTCCCTTGGTCCCCTATATTTTTTTTAAGTGAGACCATTTGGTATTTTTCTTTTCGCTTCTGACTTATTTCACTGAGTATAGTCCCTGCAAGCTCCATCCATGTTTCTGTAAATGGTTCTAGCCACATCTTCTTGGTCCAGTCATCTATTTGGGGGCATTTGGGTTGCCCCTGTTATAAATAATGTCTTACCTATTATAAATAATGCTGCTATAAACAAGGGGTGCATGTATTCTTTTGAATTAATGTTTTTGTGTCCTTTGGGTAAATCCCTAGGAGCGGTATTGCTGTGTAATATGGAAGCTCCATTTTTAGTAGATGGAGAAACCTCCACACAGCTTTTGATAGTGGTTGAACCAGTTTGCATTCCCACCAGCAATGTAAGAGAGTTCACCACATCCTTGCCAACATTTGTAGTTGGTAGTTTTTTGGCTGGATTGTTTATCTTGTTTTTCTTGAGTCATATGAGTTCTTTGTGGATCTTTGTGATCAGTCCCTTATCAGTTGTATGGAGTACAAAATTTTTTCCCAGTCAGTGAATTATCTCTTTGTTTTGAGTAATGTCTCTTGCACTGTACAGAAGTGTTTTAATTTGATGTAGCCTCAGCAGTTTATCTTTTCCTTCATTTTCTTTGCTTTGGGTGATATGTCTAAAGATGTTGCTGAGATGTATGTCATGTAGTGTTTTGCCTATATTTTCTGCTATATATTTTATGGTTTCAGGTCTTATATCTAATTCTATATATAAAATATTTTAAGCAAAACAACTAATAAAATCAGGCCACTTCTCCAAGAGCACTGGGATTTTTTTCCCTAATCTACACTACAAAATGATGTTGAACGATTTGAAGATTTGCTATATTATTATTGTAGCTGGTATTTGTCTTCCCTGATGACAAACATTAAATTGTTGTTGTTGTTTCCAGAGAAGCTATATATATTTCCTAGTGAACATTTAATTGGGAATTTCCAGTTCCCTGTGAGAGCTGATGAGACTTGTGCAGATGCCAGCAGCCAGTCCCTGGAATAGAGGTTCCCTGAGAGCACACCTGCTGTCCTTTCTGAGCCTCTCAGAGTGGCCTCCTGTCATCTGACCCTCTATGCCAGAATTCCCCAAGGGTCCTCAGAGCCATCCCTTCAGCCTTCCCTTGTAGTGAAAAGCAGTACTATCTTCCCTTCCTCTGGTCTCCTTTCTGCCTAGCCTTGCCATACCACACTAACTCTATGTCTGTGTTGGCAGGTACTAGAGCAGCAGCTTCTATCCTGGACTCCACAGACACCTACAGGGTCCAAGGATGGGCCTCAGGAAACCCTGAACTGAGATTCATTTTATGGGACAGTCTCTTTACCCTGGATGCCACTTACCCACAGCTTTTACATATCACCTTCCTTAAAGAATGTTCCTGCTCTTGAACTGTCCATGACATTAACTATTCAAAATTTCTCCAAATGTTATCACCACCCAATCTCAGGCCTTCAATCAGTTAAGCCACCCCCAAGGGAGTCCCAACATAGATATCTGAGTAGAAATGTATGAAGAGCTATTTACTGTTGAGCAATGGAAGAGTACAAATATAGTGGTAACAGCCACATATGCATCTGATATTGTCTACTATGCTAGGAGTTTCTGCCTCATGCGAGAGTTCCTATGTCCTCCATTATACTTTGTTGCTGACAAATGAAAACTTAGGAAATGTGGATTGGTATAACCCCAAATAAGTGAACAGAGTGGGGAAAAAAAAACCGCTTAATCTAGTGTTCTATTTTGCAATGCTGTTCTTAGGAACTAGTGTAAAGGAAAAGAAACCTAGGGAGGAAAACCAAACCAAAGTAGAACCCATGGACAAATAACTGAAGTATGTCAAAAACGACATTATCAACATTAAATCCTGGAGGGAAAAGACACAAATACACTGATTCAAAAGAATACCTGCACCCCTATGTTTATAGCAGCACTCTTTACAATAGGTAAGACCTGGGAACAACCTAAATGCCCAAAAACAGATGAGTGGATCAGGAAGCTGTGGTACCTATACACGATGGAATACTACTCAGTAATCAAAAATGAAAAACTAGACTCATTCATAGGAACATGGATGGAACTGGAAGGGATTATGCTCAGCCAAATAAGCCAGAAGGCAAAAGAAAAACACCGGATGGTTATCCCCCTAGGAGGAATATAAGGGAACCAAATAAGGGTCAAAGAAAAGAATAATAACAACAATAATAATAAAAACAAAAAGACAAGGACAAATTGGGGATACTTGGTTGGGAAGGGGGAGGGAGAGGGTTGAGGGTCAGATGAGAGCACAAGGGACTGAGGTGATGGTGCACTGTTGATATGGTGATGGGGAATACATGGGGATTACAATTGATGTCAAATATATATAAATTAAAGGGAAAAAATAGAATATAAATAAATAAATTAAGTTAAAATGTTAGAAAAAAATAATAAATCCTGGAGGGGATATTATTAAAAATCAGTGAGTTGGTGACAAAAGTAAAATTCCCAACTCTCCAGTCTTATGGATATCTATGAATTGCCTCAGTTGAAAAAGATCAGTGTTTGAAACTAAATTTCCTTTGCCATAAAGGGTCCACTATATCAAGATGGAAAAGTTAAAGAAATTTTTAACAATAGATGTTTGTTGAATTGAATTACACGTGAGCAGTATAACTCTTAGTTCTTTAACTTCTTTGAACTGCAATTATTGAAAGAAGGAAATATTCAAGCCAACAATACTTCTCTTATTTACTTTGGAGTCTTTGGGACGCAGTTCCGGCTTTTAACATTTGTTAAGTAAGTGGGACTGATAAACTTGTTAAAGCATTCGGCTATTAACAGTGGAAAACCAATATACAGGGTGATATCTTATCACATTGTCAATTCCTTTCACCACTGTTCTGAATTTAGAACAAAGACTGGAGTATTGAGTTTACATGAACAGAGAGAAAATAGCTGGACAGAGGCAATTTCCTACAGAATGAGAACTAATCCATCGTTTAGTATGAAAATAACTGAAGCATGGATAATGCCATGATAAGGCATGGCATTATCAACATTAAATCCTGAAAAATAATCTACTAAATATCAGAGAGATATTAACACCAGTGTAAAATTCCCCATGTCCTGTGGCAATAGTGTAAATAGTTCTACATTACTAAGAAAACAATTGTAGCCTCCTGTCTCTGGCAGTCATGCTGTTTGTTTTCTATTCAGGCAAACCAGTAAAGCATGGTCCTATTTACAAAAGCTTACACAGCTATCAAGAATGTTTTTCTGCATTTGCTCTGAAAATAACCAGATTCACAGATGTAACTTTGCTCCTTTTTAAATGTACTTGTAGATAAAATAAAGGAAAGGGATATATAAAGAAAGGTCAGGGAGCTAAGGGTAAATAATTGTTCTCAGTGGAGCAGTTGTGACCCTGACACCACTTTCAGGCTGCAGAAGTGAAATGTAGCAGACCCAGGGGAACTGGGATGACCCAGTGGGTGGGTCCTCAGTCCAACCCTCCATTTAAGAAGGCAACTGTTTTTTCCCTGCACGTCATCTAGCTTACTTTGTCCTTAATGTTTTCTGTCTAACAAATAAGCTTGTCTTGATGCAGCAAATACCACAATTACTTTATTGAGCACTTTGCGCATTGGGAGAATCTTTTCGAAAGAGATCTTCCCCACTCTTAAATCACAAAGATGATCTACATGTTTTTCTTTTTCTCATGATCATTTCACAGTTTACATTAAGTTTATTTGCCCATCTGGAGTGCAGGCTTGTACTTCGTGAGATATTAAGATTAATTTTTCTTTTTCTCCCTATAGCAAACCAGTTTCCCAGCATCTTCTACAAGGCAGTTTGTGCTTTCTCCTTTGGGTTGTAGTGCCAACATTATCACAAATCAAGTCAGTATATGTATGTTCCCATATATATGCACATCTGTCTCTGGGCTGTCTTGTTTCTCTTGTCTGCTATTCTGTTCCTATGTCTGTTCTGCTAAAATTCCATTGGCTTTTTCAGAATGTCTCGTCTGTGAGAGTAACTGAGGATACCCCTGTTTCTGAGCCTCACATGACATAGAGCAGCTGCACTGACAGGACTGGCTGGAGGAGTGATGATGAAACATTTGTCCTAAAATAAACTGACAGAAAAGAAAGTTAAGAAGCAGGTAAAGAGTTTGGGTTGAATGGAACATGTTCTTGAAAGAAATGGGGGCTGGGGAGAGAGAAAAGAAAGAAAAAGAGTATATGAAAAAGAACGGCAGCAGCTTTTGGAAGGGAAAGAATGAACTTAAAATTATTTAAGAGGATATGTTTACTACAGTATTATTTACAATAGCTAAGATCTAGAAAGAACCCAAATGCTCTAAAACAGGTGAATGAATCAAGAAGATATGGTTTATATACACAATGGAATACTACTCAGTGATCCAAAAAGATAAACTCAAGCCAGTCTCAGTAACAGGAATGGAGCTTGAAGGGACTGCACCAAGAAAAATAAGCCAGAAGGAAAAAGAAATATCAGATGACTTCACTTATAAGTGGAATATAGAAAAACCAAACAAAGGAGCAGGTAAAAGACAAAAGTTGCAAGCTGACCATAGATCTGAGGTGCACAGCAGGGAGGGGAAAGGACAGAGGTCAAAAACAGAGGAGGGGAGGGCAACATGGACTGTGGTGCTGAATCACAGGTGTTATGGCAGTAGGAAACTATGGGGACTACACCTAAGGGAAGAAATCAAATACTGTACAATAATGAACAACAACATAAGAAATTTTTAAAAATCATTTAGGTGGAAAAATATACAAACTACTAGTGAAAAAAATTGTCCAACAGAAATGCATGATATAGTTAAGAATCTCAAGAGATTTTTTTTACATTTTATTTTTGTTTTGTTTTGTTTTTATAATTCTTTTTGTTGTTGTTAGATTTATTTAATTGTATTTGACATCATTTGTAGTCCCCAGGGGGTTCCCACCACCATTTCACCCGTGCACCATCACCTCAGTCCCTTGTGCTCTTTATGCCCTCATCCCTGTCTTTGTCCTCCCCTCCCCTCTGCCCCCCCCCACCAATCCCTTGGGCTTATCTTTGACCTTTTGATCTTGTTGAGTTTTTGTTTGTTTGTTGTTTTTGGTAGAATCTCAAGAGATTTCAACAGGATTCTGAGGAAATGACAATTTTTAGATAGAAATTTCATTTTTTAATCTCTACAAAAACAGGAAAAATAATCAAATTGTAAAACCAAAATCCCACAAGCAACATTTGCAACAAAGATAGTCTTATGAATCCCAGAATACAAGTGAATGGTGACAAATCTCCAGTAGTGCCAAGAACTCTCTATCTATAACATTAGCTTTTATGGTGGAGAAACTACCATGGCAAAGAAGTAACCAGGCCTGAAAGCAGGAGTAACTCAAAGTATCCAACAGATATCACTGAAAAGATAGCAACAATAAAACAGGGAAGTGATAAACAAAGGCAAGGAGTACATAGTAAAATATGAAGGGGCTGGAATAGCCTGAGCGTCTATGAACTCTGCAAATTAACCAACCAGGTCTCCTTTCCAACACAAAGTCTCGCACTAAGGAATGGAATCAAATCAGCATGGGGTAAGGAGTTCCACTCTGAAAGATGGAGTAAATAACTGAGCTTTACCCTCTCACTGCAAGCTAACAAAAAATAGGCAAAACATATGAAATAGTGGTTTTCAAGCCACTGGATATTAAGCATAGACAGTATTCCTTGCAATACGGGAAACAAGTACTGTGACTGCCTCCAGCTTCCTGCTCCAAGAGAATTTCTAGAGCCATGACACAGGGGCAAGGAGCCTAGCAGAAAAGAGAGTCCCTACATTGAAAAGACTGAGACTCCAGAATGACTGAGGTAAGCAGAGTAATAGCAAAAAGCGAACTTCACAGTTCACCCTAGAGAGTTTAGCAGAGTTGGGAGTGAAGAGCTTTCCTGAATAGTGAGCAATAGGCAGATCTCAGTCTTTTGCTGTGTTATTTGCAGTATTCTATATAATTTCCTTAATATGTAAATTTAGTGACCATTAGCTAATGATCATTTAATGAGTGATAATTCCAACAGCACAAAGTTCACAATGTTCTGTCCTGAGCCTTTCATTAATTTTCATCTGCATTTAAAAGGGAAGAAGGTTAAGTTATTATAAAGACATAACATTTGAAAAGAGAGAGAGAAAGAATCGAACAGAGTGAATGATGTTTGGAGCAGCTGACTGAAAACAATCTGAAGGTGGAGGAGGACCCAGCAGAAAGGATTAAAGCAAATGTACCTTGCACTTACACAGGACCAAAATTATGCCCCAGGCTAAAACCCCTCTTAATTCCTAGGACACTGCATGGAGAAATCACAATGCTTTTGTCTCTACTGGGGAAAATTAGCCTTACACTAAACAAAGCTTTAAAACTGTCTAACAAATCTTAAAAAACAAGGCTTGAAAAGAACAAATATCTGAAATGAGTTCCAGAAGAAAGCTCAAGAGTATTTGTAGGAAAACAAAAATACTTAGCACCTTACAAAACAGTAGGTTTTTATCTCCATTATTCCACTTTCCCCACTAAGATTCCTGTGTGACAAACAGGGTATTTGGTCACAAGCACCAGAAATCATGCAGGCTAAATTAAACAAAAGAGAATTTTCTGGGAGGAAATAGGGGAGTTGGAAGGTAGAAAGTGAAAGGAAGACTTGTAGTGGGAAATGCCATGAGGGACACAACAGTCATGGGGCAGGTTTGCAAAACAAGACTCTGCTGCTTAAGCAGATGTTCCTGTGTTATTTATTAAAAGCGCACAGGCTAGAAAAATCTGATCATGCACCAATGGTATGAGGAACAGGGTCTGGAGGGTGGGATGAAACGGGGACAAAGTTTCATGAGGAACAGTGAAGGGAACATCATGACCATATGTCAAGAGACATTTGTGTTGGCAAAGTATTTGGTGTTATCACAGGTAGCGTTATTCCAACAACACCATGGAGTTAGTTACATAATTAGGTCAATAGTCACCTAGTAAACCTGAAAACTTAGTAGTTTTAATAAAATGACTTAAGCTAGTTAATAAATTTTTACTATTAAACTCAGCAAAGTCTTAGTTTTAGAGGAGATTTGGCCACCATTTAAATAATGATAAAAGGAACAAATTTAAGCACAAATTTAAGATGAAGATCTTAGTTTTGGCTTTAATTGAGTTTTTCCCTTTGGACTGGAATTTTTAATTAATTGCAGAGTTGCAAATGTAGCAATTTCATACATTAGTATACTTTTTAGGAAAGCACTAGATAGATTGATAAAAGCAAGAAACAATAAAAAGAATAACCTATATACTTTCTGTATTTTTGTAATAGTCTTGGTATAGCTCAGTAGGCATGTAGGTGGCTTTAGATGTCACCTTGCATTCCTTAGCTAGTAGGGGAAAGAAGTCAGGGCATTTCCTGGGGGGAAAAAAGTATTTTTTTTTTCAAGGAGAAAAGATGAGTGGATTAGTCTCCTGGGAAGGAATTTCATCAAGAGAAGTTTCAGTATAGAGCACAAGGGACTATGGTGATGGTGCATGGGTGAATTGGTGATGGAAATTCTATGGGGACTACACCTAGAAAAGAAAGCAAACACTGTAAGAAAAATAGGGGCCTCCCAGGCAACCCAAGGGGAGTGCCGACTGGGGGGCTTCTGCAGCCACAGTAGTGTGAGTTTGATCCCCCGCCAGGGATCTCTCCTGCTTCGCCTGCTGCTCCCCTCAGCAGTGTGTTTCAATCAATCTGCCCGTTCTGCTCCCCACTCTATCTCTGGTGAATCCTCTCACCTCCCATGACTCTGGCCTATATACCAGTTCTTGTATGCATAAATAAATCTTTTTTTAAAATATATATTATATATAATAAGAAAAATAAATTTAAAAATTTTAAAAATAAAAATTTCAATTACCTACTTTTTTAAATAAAAATTTAAGCACAAAAAAAGAGAGAAGTTTTGATATAAACAGAAGGCAACTTTATCTTTGTTAACATAGATAAGACTCCTTTATTGCTGAATACCATGAGCTTTCTTTTTTAAGTAAACACATTTAAGTATAGAATAAAGTATTAATAACCAATATTGTAACCTTAAGGCATGCACACTTCAATTTAAACCACAAAATTTTGAACTAGTTCTTATTTACCAAAATTTTGGACCATGATCTCAAAATTTGTGGGTTGTTATTAGATTTAACCCTCTAGAGGCAAAAGACAATGACAAACACAGAGAACTCCTGATTTTCATTTAAAATCTTGGCTATGGGTTCTAATTTTAAGAATTATTTATTTTATTTGTGAAGACACTGAGAAGGTTTAATTGATGAAACTTTAGTTTTTGAGTAACTCCTTTAGGTTAAAACATGTCTTAAATTTTTTAGAGTGACTGGCTTGAACTTAGATTTCAATTTAAGTTTGACACATCCATTTAACCAAGTTTTAAAAATTTTTTTATATCAAGGTTTCCACTGAGATAGAGGCTAAAATCTTGGGCCTCCCTGGTGGTTTAAGGAGTTGAGTGCTGCACTGTGGGGCTTCCACAGCCACTACAGCACAAGTTCGATCCCCAGTCAGGGAGGTGACCCACATGGCATAGCAGACCTCTCCTGCCTCACTGGCTGCTCTCCTCAGCAGTATATTTCAGTAGATCTGCCTGTTCTGTTCCCCCATGCTGTCTCTGGTGAATCCTTTCACCCCACACTGGCCTGTACCCCAGTTCTTGAATGCCTAAATAAATCATTAAAATTTTTTTTTAAAAAAAGAAGCTAAAATCTTTACATAGAGTGAGTGTCCAATTCTAACCATTAAGACCAAGGGTCCAAGACCACAATAATTTCAAAGACAAGCAGTTTCTGTTATTGTTGTTTTAAAGATTTATTTTTATTTATTTATGCATACAAGAACTGGGGTATAGGCCAGAGGTGTGGGGATTGGGGGGGAAGGGTACGAGGATTCATCAGAGACAGAGTGGGGAACAGAACAGGCAGATCTACTGAAATACACTGCTGAGGGGAGCAGCAGGTGAGACAGGAGAGGTCTGCTATGTCATGTGGTCAACTCCCTGGCCAGGGTTCGAACTCATCCTGCAGCTTTTGGTGATAGCTTCCTAGCACTGATACTTTAACCCCTGTGCCACCAGGGAGGCCCATGACAAACAGTTTTCATTAATATTCTGACACAAGAAAACATTTTTGAGTTTGTGCCTCTAAGAAATGATCCTTCACTTTACCTCATTTTTGTTCTATTTTTGTTCACTGAGACCAAGTACATTTTTAAGACAAAAGACATTTTCTGTGAGGACAGGACAAGAGAAAGATTAAGATCTTCTTTAACAGTTTACCCTAGACTCTTACCAGAAATCTGAGCTTTGGAACTTAGCTCAAAGAAAGTTGTATTTCCACTTTATAGCATTTACCAGATAAGTCAATTTTATTAAGAAACTTAACTTTTTACAGACCCAATAAGTAGTTTAGAAGTTGTTATTAAACCAATAAGAATTCTGCAAGAAAATACAGAGACATACAATTTTTTATCCATAGGAGAGATCAAGCTAGTTTGTTACAATAGACAAAGGGAGAGTCCAGTTCCCCTACAGCAGGAAGGCAGCAGAGACATGTCAATGATTCCAGCACTGGAGCAAAGGTCCAGGCACCTGCTTTCTGAGACCTGAGGCAGCCCGCTCCACCAGCCAGCCACAGTGGGTTGTCACAGTTTTGATAAGAACTTTTCAGATCCATGCAGTCACTTTTATACCCATTTTTTAAATAACTAACAACTTTTCCTGTGAATGAACTTTGAGCACCACTTTTAGAAACACCTTTTGTAAATTACTCAAAAATAGCAAATAGCAAACTCTTATGTCAGGGACCCTGGCCTCCTCCTCAAATAACTGGAAAAGTTTGAAGCATTTCTTCCTTTAATTGGTTTTCATGAAAATATCTTTTTATGAGTCATTCAAAATCTTCTGGAGGTGGTAGTCCCAGTTTTGGATCTCAGCTGCACCCATAAGGTGATGGCACAGGTTGGGGAGGAGGAGGACAAGTTTGAGCCCAGGTCATTTGGATGTAATATCTTTTTATCCCCTTGACTAGGTCTTAGTGCTAATAGAGATTCCATGTGGAAAGTTGAGGTACTTTTACTGGGCCTACTGATGGCCTTAGGCATAGCCCTAACTTTTTCCAGTTATTTAAATTTAAGGTTTCTTTACTAGCATGCCAGGGTCATTACTTTCTGAGGGTTATCATAGATGTGCTAACTGCCTCCTTGTTACCTTGTAACCTAGCACTTTTAAGAGATCTTGCAATTGATTCTATGTCGCTTTTCCCTACACCTTGGTATATTTCCCCTTTTGCAAGAAGTTAAACTTGTCTCCAAGATAAGAAAGAAAAAGAGGCAAAAGGAACCATGTAAATATCTGACTGGGGAATCTGAGACTGAATGGGAGTTTTTGTGTTGGTCAGACTCAGGAATTAAATTCCCCTGCTGAGAGGAGGTTTTTAAAAACAGCTAAGGTTGCTATTTTTCTTGCAACTTGCAGACTAGTCTAGTTGACTTCCTGCTTATCCTGTCAAGAAAGTTCTGTGGCAGCCACCCTAACGGTGTTTAACTGGCCAACCCATGTCCTCTATTGTGTGGCCTCTTAGTTGTCTCCAAGATAAAGGAAACCTTTAGCAAGAGAAAGAAACATTTCCCAAATGAAGCTTTTTGGTCTACTTAAAAGAAACATGACATTTGGCTTTTTCAGGCTACTTCTTATAAAGAAAAGACAAGGAGAGAGTAAGGAAGAAAAGAAAGCACAACTGTTGTGTGAAAAGAAAGTCACAACATACTGTTCTGCTGCAAACTCAAGGGTCTGTGGGGCTGTGATGCAGCTGAACCTCTCGATCCCTGGTCCTTCGATTCCTGGTCAGTGTGGACCAGCTGATCATTGATGAAGTCCCTGTTCACCCGCCACTTTGTTGCAGCACAAAAATGATGAGGAACACAATGGTCATGGAGCAGGTTTGCAAGGCAAGACTGTTGCTCAAGCAGAAGTTCTTAGATGGATTACTGAAAGCACATAGGCTAGATCATGCACCAGTGGTATGAGGAACAAGGTCTGGTGAGTAAGATAGGAAAGAGGAACAAAGTTTCATAAGAAATATCATAACCATATGTCAAGAGACATTTATACCAGCAAAGTATTTGATGTTATCACCGGTAAAGTTATCCCAACAATGTTGTCACAGGTAAAGTTATCCCAACAACTCCATGGAGTTAGTTACATAATTAGGTCAACGGTGATGTCCACGGCCCTGCCTCATGATACAAGCTATTGTCCATAGGTAATCAAGGAATGCTCTGCTGTAATTTGCAGAGAGCAAATAAGTCACAATTTCTCATGAGTGGCCCGCTCATAGAAATCCTCAAAAGACTAAAACACTAAGCTAAGAAAAGAGTACATTTTAGGGTGTAAATAGTAGAAACTGCTCAACAGAAATTAAGGAGCTCTGGGTCCTCCCTGGGGGCACAAAGGGTTAAGCACCGCACTTGAAGCAAACTGCAGCCACTGCAGCATGAGTGAGACACCTGCTGCAGGCCAGGTTGGTGACCCACATGGCATGGCAGACCTCTCCTGCCTTGCCCACTGCTCCCCTCAGCGGTATATTTCAGTCAACGTGCCTGTTATGTTCCCTACTCTGTCTCTGGTAAATCCTCTCACTATCCACACCTCTGACCTGTACCCCAGTTATTGTATGCATAAATAAATAAATCTTTTAAAAAAAAGAAATTAAGGATCACTAACCATTCACCAGATCTCTCTGATCAAGGTCATATTCCAAGGAAAAAGCATCTACTTATATAACTGAGCCTCATAACTGCTTTTGGATAGAGGAGGACAAGATAGTGCAAGAGAGATGACTCCCAGGGAGAGAATGCATGGTCCTATAACCAAAAAGAAGAATGGATATTTGCAAGCCAAAGACCAATGCACTACACAATTTAAGTTGTGGGCTTCTCTCATGTCAGTGGTTCACTTGCAATAACACCATTTCAGACACCAGAATAAACTAGAAACTAATCAAAAGAGTTGGGAATGGAGTAACAGGATGAAGAGGTTCGGAATGGAAGGAAGACATCTGAGTGTAGCTTTTTGTAAAACTTTGACCATTGAAACATGTAAACATCTTACAAACTCAAATGTAAAAGAAAAAAGCAAGACAAGGAAGTGAATTTTTCTTTTTCAATCAAAAATGTATGCTGAGTACCTTGCTTTTTTCACTTACTGGACCTGAAACTCACTCAGTATCAGTTCACAGGAATCTCCCTTTTTTTTAAAGTGTACAATTCAATCATTTTTATATTCATTCTATGTTCATAGAGTTATGTAACCATCACCATAATCTAATTTTAGAACCTTTTGTCACCCTGTATCCATTAGCAGTCACTCTTCATTATCCCCAACTTCCCACTTGACTTTCCTTTGGCAACCAATAGTTCATGCTCTATGGATATGTCTATTTTGGACATTTCATATACATGGAAAGCGTACACTCTGTGGGGAGTGGGGAGTTGTCCACATCCTTCTACTTCCATATGTTTTCAAGGTTCATCCATCCTAGAGCACGGATCAGTACTTCATCCCTTTATGTTGCTGAGCAAAATTCTATTGTGTGGGTACCCATCTTATTGATTCACTCGTCAGTTGATGGGCATTTTGTTATTTCTGCTTTTGAGCCATGATAATGCTGCTAAACACATTCATAGCCAAATTACTGTGTCCCATGCTCCTCTTTAAAGCTTAGCATCACTACGCCACTTGATGTTTGTTCACCAATGCTCTCCCTATAAACATTTAGCTTGTTTCTGATTACAAACAATTGTACAACAAATATTCTTGTGTTTATGCTTTCTTTCATTTGGGGAAACATCATTAGTAACTATTCCTAGAAGTGGAAAATCTAGGTCTGTGTAAAGAATTATTACTTATTAATTTATTGTTTTCTTGCATCATTTTTGTACAATATTTGATTTGTTCCCTTGTGCAGTCTCTATAATTCTCCCACTACCACATCACCCATGAACCATCACCATAGTCACTTGTGCTCTGCCTTCCTCTGTTTTGACCCCTTTCTTCCCCTCCCTATTGTACGCCTCAGATCTATGGTTTGCATGCAAGTTTTGTCTTTTTCCTAACCCTTTGTTTGGTTTCCCTATATTCCCCCTATAAGTGAGACCATTCAATATCTTTCTCATGTAAAGCATATTTTATATTTTATGAAGATGAGTTCTTTGCCTATGGTATGAGATGTAAATATATTGTTCCAGTTTGTTGTTTTCTTCTAACATTGTTTATGGTGTACTTTGTGTTGATATGAACAAGTTTTCAATTTTTATATCTTATCAAAATGATTTTTTCTCAACTCAATTTTGAGATATAGCTACAAAAGGTTTCCTCAGTTTCGGGTTATAAGGAAATTTACCCATATTTTTATCTGGAGTTAATATGGCTTGTCTTCACATTAAATTTCTGATTATGTTAAGTTAATTTGGATATATCAAATATAAGTCTGCTTCTTTCTTTCTAAATGGATATACTGAGACCCAATTCTATTTTTGTAATGCATCATCTTTTTCCTCAGTGACTTGAGATGCCACAAATGATACAGGAAAATTTCATTTTCAGGTCTATTTCTGGTCTTTCATTCCATTGTTTGGTTCATTCATGCACCAGTACCACATCATTTAATCACAGAGGCTTACTAGTATGCATTAGTAGCTAATATCAGTGTATCTCCATTGCTCTCTTTAGGAGTTTTCCTGTCTGTTCTAATTTACATGTCTACATGTACTTTAAAATCAACTTGTCTCGCTCCAGAGAAACAAAATACTTGTACGATGTTTTTATTGCAATCAAATGTACTTTTTTTAAAAAAAAAATATGATACAGGAACTGGGGTACAGGCCAGAGGTGTAGGGGGTGAGGAGATTCACAAGAGACAGAGCAGGGTACAGAACAGGCCGATCAACTGAAACACACTGCTGAGGCGAGCAGCAGCGGGCAAGACGAGAGGTCTGCCGCACCATGCGGGGCCCCTCCCTGGCTAACAGCCCTGAGCGAACTTTTGTGCTGCAATGGCTGCGGTTTGCTTCATAGTGCATTGCTTAACCCATTGCCCCACCAGGGAGGGCCCCAAATGTATTTATTAATGTGGGAAAAGAATTGGCATATTTAAAAAGTTGTCTAGCTGCCCAATAAAGTTTTCCAATTATATTTTGAATATTTCAAGGTTTTTCTCATATGTTTTGTGCATATCTGAAGCACTTTGTTGTTGCTTATACCAGTCAGTCAATTGTATATTTGAAAGCTATTGACTTGTATGCTGATTTTATATCTTACTACTTCACTAGATTAATTTACTTAATCTCTTAGTTTGTTTTCCACCTTACCTGTTAGGCTATTCATAAATGCCTCTTCTTTTATAATTCTCACTCCCCTAATTGTTTTCTTTCGCCTGATTATTTTGCTTAAGATGTAATGAGGTAATAATTATCCACATCATGTTCACTGACTGATGGAAATGTTTATATTATTTTCTCATTAAACAAGATGCTAGATTTTACTACTTTCTGTTAACTGAAATGGGTATTGAATTTTTTCAAAGGCCTTTTTATCATTCATGGAGTTCTCTCCTTAGACCATGTCTGTCCTTAGATCTACAATGTGAATTATATGAACAGAATTCCTGATGTTGAAACATTTTTGTTACAATCATTTTATATCATCTTATATTGTGCTTTAGATTGTTTGCTGATATTTTATAAGTATTTAGAACTTTTGTATTAATGTTCATTTGTGAGACTGGTGTGTGGGTTTTGTTTTTGTGTGTGCAATTATTATCAGATTCAGAAATCAATGTATATGTTTCATTTTTAAAAAAACTATATTTTCCTTCATTTTCCATATTTTGGGGGGTATAGCTCAGTGGCAGAGCATTTGACTGCATTTTCCATATTTTGGTGGTTTTTTTTTTAATTCAAGATTTGTCTTTATTATAAAACGTGGGTTTTCCCAATTGCTTTCTGCACCTTTTCATATTTTGTAGATTTAGGCTGTGATTCACTCAAAGTATTTATTCTAAGTATTTCTCCCCCTTTACCTGTTAAATAGTAATATTAAGGAAACATTAAACAAAACAAAAAGAAACCCCACTGAATGGGAAAAAAATCTTTGCACTCCACACAATGGACAAAGGTCTGATCACAAAGATATACAAAGAACTCACAAGACTCAAGAAAAATAAAGTAAAAAACCCAATCAAAAAAAATGGGCAGAAGAACTTAAAAGACACTTCTCCAAAGAGGACATACACATGGCTAATAGACACATGAGAAAATGCTCAACATCCCTCATAATCAGGGAAATGCAAATTAAGACCACAATGAGGTACCACCTTACAGTGTTAAGAATGGCACACATCAAAAAAACCAACAGTAACAAATGCTGGCGAGGATGTGGAGAAAAAGGAACCCTAATACACTGCTGGTGCGAATGCAAGTTAATCCAGCCATATGGAGGTTCTTCAGTCTACTAGAAATGGAACTACCATATGATCCAGCAATCCCGCTCCTGGGAATCTACCCAAAGGACCCAAAACACCGATCCAAAAGAGGACCTGTACGCCTATGTTTACTGCAGCACTATTTGTAATTGGTAAGACCTAGAAACAACCCAAATGCCCAAAAGTAGAGGACTGGATCAAGAAGATGTGGTACATATATACGATGGAATATTATTCAGCAATCAAAAATGACAAACTAGTGCCATTTATAGAAACATGGATGGAGTTAGAAGGAATTATACCCAGTGAAACAAGTCAGAAGGCAAGAGAAAAATATCAGATGGTTTCACTATTAGGTGGAAAGTTAAAGAGCAACAGCTACAACAACAACAACAACAAAAGAACAATGAGCTCAAGGAAATGGGTGATTACAACTAAAAACAAACAAACAAAAAAACTCAATACCAAAAGGTCAAAGATAAACTAAAGGGACCATGGGGGGGTGGAGGAGGGAAGGAAGGCAAGGCAAAGATGGGGATGAGGGCAGAAAGAGCACAAGGGACTAAGGTGATGGTGCACAGGTGGAATGGTGGCAGGAACTCCCTGGGGAATACAAATGATGTCAAATATAATTAAATAAATAAATTTAAATGAAAAAAAAATCTTCAATTGGTTTCATTTTCTGTATTTTGGAAGAGTTTATGTGACATTAGAGATTATCTGATCTTCACAAGATTTGGTCATTTCCTCAGAAAACCACTTGGGTCAGGTGATCCTCTACAGCAGTAATCTTTTGGTTAACTTTCTCTCTTCCTTTTATGGAAATCTTTTTATACTTTCCACCTGTACTAAGATGAATTTCAGTAAATTCTATCTTCTTTTTCTAGGAAATTAATCATTCATTTATCAAATTTATTCAGACCAAATGCAAAGGAATTTTAGTTTTTAGTGTCCTGTTTCAGTGGCTATTTCTCCTTTATTTTTTGGTATCTGCATGTTCTTTCTTTACTGGATAAGTAAAAGAACTTTTTCTGAAGATCACCATTTATTAACACAATTATTTATATCTAATTGCTCTCTGGTTTTATCTTCATTGAAATTTTCTGAAAGGACATACTAAATATCACAATTTATATGTTGGTGGGGGAAATCTATAACTTTTAATTACCTATGTAAATAATAATTAAAATGAGTGAATTATATATTCAATTATAAAAAGAAATATTAAAAAATATTTTTAAAAAGAGGGGATGACAATAAAAATTCCAAAGTTCTCAACCTTTTTCAATTCAAATGCTTACAAAATGGAACCCAAATATTACAGCATTCTCTTGGATTGTTTCTTGGATTTGGACTGCTAAGTAATGATGAGATCTCAGAAGTCTTTGGACTTCATGATTTCTGATCCTGATGCAGAACCACAATCTCCTCAGACAGCAAAAGCATTTTAAACAGAGATAAGACAGAGGTGTAGTTTTTCCAAGTAAATCTTTTAAAATACTTGAATACTAGCAATCCATCATGCAGCATGAGGGTAGCATTTATGCTCAATACCTGCTAGTAATGCTAAACTGAACTATGATAAAAGTGACCGAAAAAAGTTATGAAATACAGGGCCTCCCCAATGGCACAAGGGGTTAAGCACTGCACTGTGAAGCATTCACAGCTACTGCAGTAAAGTTTGATCCCTGGCCAGAGAGGTGACCCACATGGCACAGCAGACCTCTCCTACCTTGCCTGCTGCTCCCCTCAGCAGTGTATTTCAGTGATCTGCCTGTTCTGTTCCCCACTCTGTCTCTTGTGAATCCTCTCACCCCCCACACCACTGACCTGTACTCCAGTTCTTGTATGCATATTTTTTTTAAAAAGTTATGATATACATCCAAATTAAAGCTAAAACTGAAATAAAATATACAAAGTCAGAGTTATATTAATCTCAGCAAGTAAGTGTAAGATTTTATGCTTACCAATGTTTAGTATAGAAAGTAATTTATTTCCTGAAATCTTATCATAAATTTCAATTATATTTGACAAACAATAAGAGCAGACCTGGAAAAACATTTATAATAAGTGTAAAAGAAAACATACATTATTACATATAGAGACTTAACTCTGTAAACAAAATATAATTATATATATTTTACATATCAAATTATTTATACTGGTAGTGACTCCTTAAAGGCAAAAAATCCCTGTCTGACTGGTTTTTATAGTGCCTTCTTAGAAGAGTGCCTGGCACAAAGTAGGTATTCAATAAGTGTTTGCTATAAGAATGAAAATTAGGGCCTCCCCGGTGGCGCAGTGGGTTAAGCAACACACTATGAAGCAAACCGCAGCCACTGCAGCACGAGTTCGATCCCTGCTGCTGGCCAGGGAGGGG
>JAGFMF010011830.1:23546422-23638425 GCA_019455555.1 Galemys pyrenaicus | reverse complement strand
CCTGCTCTCTGTGGTGAATCCTCTCACCCCCCACACCTCTGGCCTGTACCCCAGCTCTTGTATGCATAAATAAATAAATCTTTAAAAAAAAAAAAAAACCAGTAGGTTTTTAAAAAAGAAAATTATGATGAGGTTACTCTTTTACAGACTAATATGTCAACAATATATAAGGCAGACCAAAGAAGGAAGGCCTAGAAACAGATCAGTCTAGAGAGTAAGCAGAAAGGAAGGAACAAATGAGACAGGGTATGTTAAGAGGGAAACAGACATAAATACAGCACCTAATGGAATATGGTGTGGGGCTGGAGAGGAAAATAGTCTACTATGGATTTATGTTATAAATCTAAGTCAACAGGTTCAAGGTAGTATCTACATTTCATTTCTGACTGATAATCTTCAAACAATTTCACTTTTTCACAATATTGCAAGATGATCAATCAGTAATGAAGTAGGGAAATTGAATTTCTGAAGATATTATTTTATCATTGGAAAAAAATCTATAAACAGCTCTGGAAAAAAATATACATTTAAATCAATGAGAGGACTATACAGTTTACCAAGACTAAAACTGAAGCAGAATCTTAATCGGGTCTGTAAGCCTAAACAGTGATTGAGGGGAAAGCAGAAGTTAAAAAGGTACTCTAAATACAAGGAATTCCAATTGGCTAAATCCAGAATACAGTAGATTCTACATGAAAAGTTTCCCATTTTCTTTAACAAATAAATGGAATAGAAGGTAGGGAGTAAGAGAGAGAAAAAAGAGACCCTTATTGTGTAACAGACTTCAGAGTCAGGACAATCAAATGAAATGTTTGGACCTCATTTGGATCTACTTTGAACAAACCAATAACAAAACAGATATCTTTGGAATAGAGAAAGCTAAACAAAACTAAGCAACAGGTAATAAAAGATTATTGCTACTTTAGGTATAATGACAGTATTGTAGTTGAGAAATTTTCAAGTCCGTATCACTTAAAAATATGTATTTAAGTATTTACAGGTGAAATAATTTGATTTATTTAAAAATACTCCAGTCATCTTCTCCCACAAAAAAAAGTTTGCAAGACAGTATGTTGACATAAAAATGACAGAATAGTAGTTAAAACTTGAAAATAGGTACATACTATTCTCTACTTTTTGTGTATGTCTGACAAGTTCCATTATAAAATGTTTAGTTTTTTTAATTGAATAAAAAAAGTATAAGTAAAGGAGTGCAAATTGTGTGTAATGTTTTTGCAGTTAAATTAACTTCCTTAAAACACTCGATGAAATATGGACATTTTATTAATAACTATTTAAATATTTTAGTGACATTTTCATGATTAACTATTTAAATTAAGAAACATTTCCAAAATACCATATATCTTAAGATGCTGCCCAAATGGTATACAAATCCTGAGAGGCTTTTCCATCCCATGAAACTAAGAAAATACCAGCAAAGACGCACCTAAATAATAAATGTTTGGTGCCACCCAGCCACCATAGGGTAACTCTTGCAAATGGTTTGAGGCTTCGTGGTTTCCCCCAATGAAGACTGTGAGAACTGGAGCCTTTTTCTCTCCGGAGTAATACCTAAAATATAAGAGTAAAGCTGTCAGTTGGCATAGGATAAATTAGGTGTAGAGAAAAGTATCTAGGCATGCCTATACAATTAGGCATTCCAGAAAAGGAAACTGAGGTCCAAAGGAAAAATCTAATCTTCTGACATAAAGTTTAAAATCTCCTTCTAAATGAATTAACCAGTATCTATACTAGCTCTTATGAAGAAAGAGTGCACGTTTAAACTTCAAGCCAGTGTACGCGAAGAACTTTGACGAGTCGCTACTATAAACTCAGCTTCTAGAACAAGGACTAGCACGTAGCAGGCGTCTAACAACAACATATCCAGGATCTTTAAGTGTACTAATCCTACAGTCCTACTAAATACAAGTAGGTTAATCTGTCAGTTTCTAAACCCAAGTTTTCCCCCTCAGGCTGCGACCCTTCCAAAACCCTTCCGTACAAATGAATGGAAAGAAGATAAGTGACATTTATTAAGCGCGGGTTGCTGGACACAGCGTGAACAAAGACAGGAACTAGAGGAGAAGTCGGGGATTCGAACTCAGAATAGGTCCTCTTCCCGCAACTAACTAGTAACAGGTGGCACGGCCCGGTCTGAGGACCCGGCCGCGCTCCTCACCTGTAGAAGGTCTGCATGTGGCGGTACTTGGGCGGCACAGCCATGCAGCGCAAGTCGGCCTCGTTGCGCACCGCCTGGAAGTCACCGCAGCACAGCAGAAGGTCTATCGGTCCCGGGCCGCGCCGCTCCGCCAGTGCCAGCGTCTCATAGATCTTGTCCAGCTCGCCGTGGCAGCAGCCAGCCACAGCCACCCTCATCCTGCCGGCCCGAGGCAGCGAGCGCTGCCCGCAAGCACCCGAACGACAGTCGGCTCAGGTGAAAGTGACTGATCGCTCAGCTCCCGCCAACATTAGCAGAGTC
Source organism: Galemys pyrenaicus (assembly GCA_019455555.1). Taxonomy (NCBI): domain Eukaryota; kingdom Metazoa; phylum Chordata; class Mammalia; order Eulipotyphla; family Talpidae; genus Galemys; species Galemys pyrenaicus. The sequence continues at coordinate 23,635,946 of JAGFMF010011830.1, read as the reverse complement.
GCGGCCTCCGTGAGACGTCTGCAATATAACTCACTTCCGTTTTCCAAATCTCGCGAGAAAGGGCCCGGGAAAGGCAAGGCTGACCTTAGGGTCCAGGAGAGCTTACAAACAAATTCTGGAATTTTTGCCTCTCCTCTTGAGTCGAAGACTGACAGATGACAAAAATCAAAACTAAAATAGTAAATAAAATCCCAGAAATGGGAGATTAGTTTGACAAAATTAAACCAAGTAAAATCAGTGAACAGTCTAATTGCAGAGGACAAAATTATCAAGGCAGAGATAATTGCCTGAATGTCGACTGGTTGAAAAGATTATCCCCAGGTTTTAGCATCAAAGAAAAGAAAAGGGAAAAAAATTTTAATTTGCAAGACTCCCCCAAGTGAAAACAACTTTAAATTAAAACTTTAAAAATACGTTAAATTTTAAAGGAACTGTACGTATCTCCTGGAAATTTTCAAAGTTGTCAGTTAAACTCTGCAGTGGGGCCTTGGACTCTTCGTTTTCCTTCAGAATAGTTGTTTGTCTAACGTTTCCAAGCTGTTTACACTAACTAGACACAAGCTAAAAAAAGGAGAATGAATGTGTTGAAGTCCAGGAAGGAAAAAACTAAATTCATAATTGCAGAATGATTGACCCAAACAGAAACAAGCAAACAACACACCTCAAGTAAACTTAATAAAGAAAACTAATTTTACCAAGATATCAAAATAATAAATCCATCTATATTCATTTAAAAAAACAAACATTCTAGGAACAGAGACACCAAAATCAACTACAATGATGCAGGACATGTTACTAGAGCAATGACAATACAGACACTGGAAAAGTTGTTAAGTTATAAATCCATTGAAAGACATGGTATCCAGAGTGATTTGTGGGTGATTTCTTTCAAATTTAAACATGAGTGTGTGTATATAATTTTTGTGACATTTAAATTGATCAATAGAGTAAAAAAATAATATTTTCAATTTTTTAGCATTGTACTTTCCTTCTGTATTAGATTTTTGAAATCTACAAGAACAACAGATTCTATGACACTGTTAAATTTAACTCTTTCCATTTTATTTTTAATATAAATGAATTTTTTTCCTGGATTGTTTTTCCTCCATGTAAAATATTTTCATTAAGATATAATTAGTAGTAAGATGAACAAATCAAAGTTTGCTGATTTTTACATACATAATCCACCATATAACCACCATCCATATCAAAATATAAAATGTTTTCAGCATTTTGAAAAGTTGTCATGTCCTTGTCAAGTCTCTTCCTGCCAAAATAAAGCACTATTTGACCTGTGTCAGAAATAAATCTCCTTTGCTTAGTTTTAAGCTTCATATAAATGTCATTGTGTATTATGCACTCTTTTGTATCTGGCTTATTGCTTGTGAAATTCATCTACTGAAAAAGATAAGCTATGGCATATTAAAAATTTTAAGAGTTTATTGGAGGAAAAAGTCAAGCCAGGCAGCATACAATCTAGCAGGTAGAAAGGAGCTCTAAGGAGTTACACAAAATGAAAAACATTTAAAACCAAAAGAATAAGGAAGTAACACCAGGCCAAAACAAAACAAAACAAAAAAATGATTGGTTATTTAGAAGTTACTTTCTTTTAGGTAATAGCGAAAAGATGACCAAAGTAGTGTTGACCAGGCAATTTTTAATTGATCGGTTTAAATTCCATTTCTGAGACAGTCAAAACTGCAATTAAGTCTCATGGGGTGAAACTTAATTGGTGACATGGGGTTTAGAAATTAAGTCTCCATTTGGGGCCTGTTGTCTTGTTTCTTAATACATCCATGAATCTATTCTATAGATAAATATAGTCATAGTATGTTGTTTTCTACTGCTATGTAGTATTCTATTGCATGAATATACTACAGTTTATTTATGTATTTTCCTGTTGAAGGACATTTGGATTTGTTTCTAATGAATTAAACTGCCATGTACCAGTACAATCTTATAAAATCTTTTGGTGAACATAGCACTTGTTTTCTTTGGATATTGCCTAGGAGTGGAATCTCTTGAAAATAGAGTAGAAACATGTTCAACAGCATCAATTTCCATAGGAGTTGAACTAATACATAGTTTCCCAATTAATGTGCTAACATTCCAATTACTTTCCTATGTTCAACAGCATTGGGCATTACCTGTCTGTTAAATTTTAGTCATTTTGTTGGGTACACAATGGGATATCCCTGTGATCCATGTAGATTTTAGAGCAAAAATGTAATACATCTGTCAACTTATATTTTCTAGCTTTTTGACAAATAGGAAGCAATAACCTAATTTTTTTTTTCAAAATAACATTCAAAAACTAGTAGTCAAGAAAATTAATAGAAGATTTTGAAGAGCATTAAAGTTCTGTGTAGTTTAGCTTCTAACTCTATTCACAAACCATTTCCAGGGACCATATTGATGAGTCAACAAATTTGAGAATTTGCACTCATTTTTCTCAAATCCAGAGACAATCAACTATACAGAAAACCTTACCCCTTTCCCATTATGAATGAAAAAAAAAGGAAAGGTTGATGGGGGGGGGGGGTGTGGGGAGGGTATGGGCTGAGGGAATAATGATATTCTTTGAGAAATGTGAAGGACCACTGAACATGCAGGCATTCTCAAAGTGTCTTTGGCCTGTGGGGAAAACAAGCAGGCCATAGAACTGGTGGAAAAGAAGTTTCCATCCAACAATGAGCTAAATAAAAATTAAACCATATGAATTATGGATACAGGCTAAAAAGAGTGTAAGCTGAGGTAAGGCTACATGGAAATGTTCTTTAAAACTAGGGCTTGGTTTCTAAATATCATTTTCCTCTTAAAATAATCAAGTCTGTTTGTTGAAATGGTGATCCATGGTAGAGAATGTACAAATGAACATGGTTTATCTTGGAGAGCAAGGAAGTGCCCAAAGAATCTGAAAATATCAAAAGAATGCTAATTAAAGATTGTTCTATTGACCAAATATGAAACAAATTCAGCACCAAAATGCATAATTATGGTTACAGACTATCTAGTTCATTGAATAAAATAGAAAAATTGTCCCACACTTTGACTAAAATAGGAATCTATTGTCCCACACTTAAGTAAATAAATAACAGGGACAAGAGAGAGCCCTTATTTACACAAGAATGCTGACTAATAGAAGGAAATTAAGAATTAGAAATCCACATTTTACTTCTATCACCACCATAATCACTATTGTATCAAGCAAGAATCTTCAAAACCAAGGTTAAAACTTTGAAGAAGAAAGGGATACTTACTTACAAGGTATCTGTTATTTGACACTATTTATATAGTCTCAAATTTTCTTTCCAGAAGATACTTATTATAACAAAGAAAAAAATAGGAACTTTACACTAGAGAAACCTGGCAGACACCAGTTTAATGGTGATGAAAGTTAATCTCATTAGGAATGGACCTACTCACATTAGATGCCTTCTGATATGACATACTTCTGTAGCATGACATACTTCTGTAGCATTCCTGTCAAAAATGCATAACCTGAAATCTTGAAAAATAAAACATCAGGCAAATTAAAATTTTGAAAAATAGCTGATGGTGAAATATAAGGACAGACTAGAAAAGATCAACAATTAGAGGATACTGCCAGTTGGTGATATTTGAAAATAAGGTAGTGCTATAAAAAAAATCTTAGGGAAAGTGACAAAATCTGGATAGGGTTTTTAGATATTAATGGATAGGTGTAAATTTCCTAATTTTTTTACTTTTCCTCTGGTTATATAAGGGGAATTCTTTGTTTTTAGGATCCATGCTGAAATCTATTTCTACATATACACTCTACATTATACACATGCATACGCGTGTTCTCACACACACATGCATTAATTTAGTTCTCTGCCCATCTATGTATTGCAGGCAATAAAAGCAAAGAGACTATATTTCTTAGACTCCCTTGCAGGTTAGATCTAAATTAAATTTTGCAAATTAAAAACATTTGGTGAGTTTCAAAGACAGAAGAAATATAGCAACCATTCATTTTCTCTTCTGGCTCTGGCAATGGTGGTAACACGTATTGAGTGATGGTGAACTTCATATTGTTCCTGATCTCAAATAAAATATTCCCTCTCTGTTCACATCTTTAGATTTTCCAACAACCTTGTAATCCTTTTGCTCAAAATACCTAGAATGTGTTCTGATTTTCTGTGTGTCTTACCAGTGAAGGTATTGTTCAAATAAAAGGCAACAATGTGTCTTCAACTATTAAAGAATCCCAAGGAGAGGACACTGAAGGACCCTTAAAAAAATTGACAATGAAATCCAGTCAATAAGAATTGAATATAGGAATTCAGTTCTTCAAAGGAATTCTTTCTTCAAAGGAAGAAAGAACTGCCTATATAATTGATGGATAATTAAAAATGAACAAAGTAAGGGATAGGAAACATTGTGGTAGGATGTAGGTACTTAATGAATATAGGATGGTTCTGGAAGACCACAATGATAGTGTGACATTGCGCAGAAACCTTCATGAAGCAAAAGAGTGTGCTATGGAGATATCTGGACAATGAGTTTTCAAGTCAGTTTATAAATAAAATATTACAAACATCAGGAAAATTCCATTCTTGCCATCTGTATTTTATTGTTGAAATAAGTGATTATTTCACCAACCACCACCTGATGGCAGCATGCTCTAACTACAGGAAAATTATTAAGGGCGAGTTCATCTGTTTTAGTAACACTGAACCAAGGGGAGGCAAACATCACAGAGAGGTCAAGAAGTTCAGTGGTGTCTCTAGCTCTGCATCTTAAACTTGGCAGACATTTCATGGGACTTTCTGGTTTCAATAGAAAAAAAATAGCTCTTGTTTACAGGTTTTATGACTTCCAGATTCCATTTCTGAACTGTAAATGGTGGAAAGATTCAATTCACTTTGCCTAACTTTTTGCTTTTGCTTCTTCATTTCACATTTTCATTCCACTTTGAATCCAAAGTACAATGTTTGCACAAGTAAACCCACAGTGAGTATCTGTTGAACTAAACTAGATTCCATTTTCAAGACTGGTGGGCAGTATCTGAGCCAAGATGCTGTGATATCCGTTGACCTCATCAAATACCCAGAGAACCTTAAGTATTGCTAAACACACACAAAAAATTGAAACTAAAGTTCCAGAGAGACAAAAATATTTGAGGAGGACAACGGAATTCCAGTGCATCTGAAGGGTGGGGCAGCTCATGCTCTCCTGTACAAGGCCTCCATGAGTCTCACAGTTGGTGGAACAGCATATAATTTATATCAGCTAGCTATAGCTTCATTTCCCAAGAAGCAGAGTTGCTTTCAATTTGCCATCTCAGCAATTAACTGGTTCAACACACCAGTAATCTGGTAGTCTGAGTTCTTTGAGGATCAATATTTTTTGACTTGTATTGCCACCAATAAAGTAGTCTTTACCATGAAAAGGTAACTTCTCTTCTGTACCACTGCTAGTCTATTTTCTCCTTTTGTTTATTTAAGGAATCTGTTCCATTTTCAAATATTTTTTAAAAGATTTCTTTTCATTTATGCATACAAGAACTGGGGTGTAGGCAAAGAGGTGTGGGGGCTAAGAGGATTCACAAGAGATAGAGTGGGGAGCAGAACAGGCAGATCTACTGAAGTACGCTGCTGAGGGAAGCAGCAGGTGAGGCAGGAGAGGTCTGCTGCCCCAAGTGGATGGATCAGCTCCCAAGCTGGGGATTGCTCTTGCTACAGCCACTGCCAATAGCTTCATAGTGCTGAGACTTACCGCTCATGCTATCAGGGAGGTCCTGTTTTCAAATCTTTTTAAAGGTTCTTTCCATTCTTTTGGCATCACAGTTTTTAGATTATGACTATCTTTATGTATTTCAAACTTTCCTCTTTTGCATAGGTATGTTTCTATTAAAAAATATGGCTCTGTTTCTCTATCTTAGAAGTTTTACTTAGGTACTTACAAACACATTTCAGATTTCCATCTAACAACCTATTTTATGTCCCATATTCCTAATTTTTCATTTTTAAACTCAGTTCGTTGTTGTTGTTGTTGTTTTTCAGAAATTAATTTCAGAAATACTGTTCTGAGATGAGTGGCAAAGCTAATTCTTCTGTTGCTGAATCAATATTTCTTATCACCCCCCAAATTCTACTTATTATTTAGACTTAAATTTTTCTGCAAAAGGTGATTTAACAGCAAATTTTAAACTAGAAATGAAATTCTTGATCCTCTTGCATAGAGAGTGACTAATAATCAGTATTTCTTTAAAATGGTTATGTCAGGAAAAACAGGAAAGTCAGCATAGCAGAAGTTTTTCTACTTGACTTAGAGGCCCTGATTTCATATACAACTGATGATGGGTCTGCTGTAAGATAGAGTCATATTGCCTCAAATATATCCCATCCCAACTGTTAACCTACAGATGCTGGTTTTTTTTAACATCAGATGGCCTCTTTGCTCTATGTACAAGTGCAACACAGGTAGGTAGAGAATTAAAAGTTTTGGGGGGAACCCTTAACCAATACAGATGGGAGTGATAGATAAATGCTCCAATCTCAAGATGGATATGGGAGAGGAGAGGACATTCTGTATGTTTATAAGAATAAGTAGTGACTTGAAAAATAAACACCTATATGATTTTTCTTTCTTTTCTTACTCTTCCTGACCCATCAATTCTGTTTCTTGAAGATACTTTCCAAATAAACTAGCTGCACCCAAATCACTTCCCAGAATCCACCTTTGTGGATGACCAAACTAAGCTAAAAATCAAATGAACAAAGACTTCCTTAAGTGACTAGTCTATGGTAGGTAGTGAGATGAGAGACCTAGAAGATAAAATTCTTAGTGTCTGTCCTTTAGTGAATAATGGGGAAATAAAAAGTGGCAAAGAACAGATTGATGCATGAAGACATGGGAAGGGGACACATAAACTTATACTTGGGGAGTGGCTTCCTGAGAATATATTGCATGAGTTTAATGGATAAAGCCTAAATCAAATACAGTTATAATAGATATAATCATATAATTGCCAACTAAAATTTCAGTTATATCTCTGTGCATTCTGTGTAAGTGCTATGCTTTAATTTGTGATATGCCATAATTAAGCAATATATGGATAGATGTTTAAACTTTCTGTAATAGAAGGTTAAAGTATAGCGAGATAAAAAAAATAAGAACATGATAAATTTTATTTTACTGAATATTACAGTTTAGGATGAGGCTATTTTTTTTCAATGAGTTGAAGTTGCCTTTTAAAAATATATAGAGTGAATAATAGAAATCATCTTTCCAGATTAGCAAAAATTATGTGGGTGAAATGCAGATTACTGAAGTTTGATAAATAGTGTTGTAGTAGAAGAAAAATAAATAAAATTCTTGCCCTTCCAAAACTCAACAGTTTGGAAATACATATCCATAAACAAGGATGATCAATGCTACAATAATAAATTTGGAATCGAAGTACAGGAGACTATAGGAAAGCAGTAAAGAGCAAGATGAAGGAGAGGTTAGAGGCTATAAGAGCAGGGGAGAAATAATAATAGCCTAAAAATAAGGCTGTTAAGAATATTTATAAGAATAAATTATAGAAATGGAAGAAAGACAAGTAGTGAAATAGATTCATTGCAGCCATTCTGTGAAAACCTCACCGTTTGTGAGCAGCGTGAAGGTTAAACCTGACCAGTCAAGTAATAGGCCTTTTTGTGCACACACGCGCACACACACACACACACCACTAAAATGGAAGAAATGGATTAAGAAAAAAAATAGAATTACAAGCTTGCTTTTATTGGATTTTAGTGATAAACATTCAGATAATTGGCCCTATTATTCTACTTTACTAGGAGGCTAGAGAAATTCTATCATACAAGGTTTTCTACGTTCCAGGCATGTATAAAGAGCTTTACGGTCTCTATACTAACTCTTATTTCCCTGAAACATGACGAAGTTAAGCAACTTGCTGAAGGTAATGCACTAAACGAAGTAGGAAGGATGAAACGCAGGCGTTCTAGAGTATCTATTCTTGACACTACACCAGAAAATATGGATTGGCAGATAATGCTAAAGTAGTTCACACTTTATTGTTGAATCGTGAAACAGTCATTCTCATTGGTGGCAGCAGACCTGCTTTTGAGATCACAGTTTTTCCACCTGTAAAATGAAGATAATGACACTAAGGGGTCTGGTGCGGAGAGGAATTAGATAATGAATGTGAAAGTGAACTTCAAACTATGTGTGTGGTCGCACAAACTAGCAGTTCGTAATATAAACGCCCAAACTCATAAATTGCAACGAATCAGTTCTCGTACCTAATAGCGCCAGAGTTATACTCCGCCCCCGAGGCTCTGCCTCGCCCCGCCCCTTTAGTATCCTCCGCCGCTTCCCCGCCCGCGCGAGCGGCAGGTGGGGCCGACGTATCTTCATTGCGCATGCGGAAACTGCTGCCCGCTCCCACCTCTAACCCAGACTGAGAGTAGCTGCTATTTCTGAGAGGACGATTCGTAAGGCGTGTCCTGGCGCGGTTTTCCTCTGCTGTCCTTCCTATCGGTCCTAGCCGTATTTCAGAGGCATCTAGAACGTGGTCTATTCTCGCGTACCAGTCCGACTTTCTGCAGACTTACCTTTTGTTGGCCCAATAGTTTGCTGTCGAAAGTGCCGGCCCCCGCGCCGGCGCCCGCTGCAGCCGGGTGGGAAGGCTCAAGATGGCGTGCCTGTTGGAGACCCCAATCCGCATGAGCGTCCTCTCGGTGAGTGACCCACCGCAGCCGCCCGCCCGTCCGGGAGCTCGGCCGGGCCCGCAGCATTCACCCCAAATGTGGCGTACCTCTTGGGCACCACCCCTTGGGGTGAACTCCGGCTCAGCGTTGGCAGGGGGAGTGGGCGGGTGGGATAGACTGGACCCCGGCCGACCCAGAAACATCTCCAACTCCCGGAGCTCCCATGGGTGCTGGGTCTCAAGACGATGTCCCGTGGGCGGGGTGGTTGGGCGTACGGGCGCAGGCCTGACGGCTTGGCTTGGCTAGGAGCTCACTGAGCCTTCCCCGTAGCGATACCGCTTCTCCAGAGCTGAGCGCTCAACGCTGCGAGGCGTCGGGTTTGCAGCTGGCCTGGGAACGAGCGCCCACTCAGCTTCCCGCGTCTTTGGCAAGAAGAGGTGCAGACTCCTTAGTCCCCATAGCCTCAGAGCTACCGTCCAGATCTGTGTGGTTTTTGTTGCGTCCCAGCACCCGGGCATGGCTAGAGCTGCTTGCTTCTCGGCGACGGGTACTTTATAATCAGCTGCAACGTCTCCTAGTGTATGTAGTAGTTATTTAAGCCCCCTTCTGCGCCTAGTTGGGGAGGTAGCAGCTGAATCTAAAGGAACCTGTGCCTGCCTTTCCATTTTCCTCTAAAGGGGAATCAAAAGTGTGTGTGTGGGGGGGGGGGGATCAAATTTTCCTGTTGTTGAACAAGAAAGGGGACGTATTGATATGCCAGGAGGCAATACCTAAGTGTCTTTTTTTTTTTTTTAAGTTAAAAACAACGACACGACTTTAACTTTTCCCCAGATTGCTGTTAAGAATCAGGACCAGGGGTGAAAGTTACTGGGAGTAACTTGGCGTGTGTGAGGGGGTGCGGTTTGCAACAAATAAGTCTTACTATGTGAGCGGTCAGTTTACCAGTGGTCCATTTTGCTTGTTGGAAATAAGCAAGTAAAGACTTGATATCTTTTAGACTTATGGGGAAATCAGTCTGATGTTAAGAGACTAGCTGGAATATGAATGACTTGTAAGGTTTCTAGAGTCTCTTTACTTCAACCACTTTCTTTTCTCTTCCTTAATTTCTGTAAACATATTCACCTATATGAAAACACCGTCAGCATTCACCTATGATTCCAGATTAGCAGTGTGGTAAACTAAAACCTTGATAATTTATTGGGGTGGGGGCAAAATTTGTCACAAATGTGTCCCCTGATCCATTTTAGCAATCTTTTTTCTTATTATAAAACTGCAACTTGGGAAATACTGCTCACCTAAGTATTGAATTAGATTAACACATTATTCTGCCTCTGATTGTAATACCTAGGAATGTTTTGTGGGAAAGGAGGTCAATGATTTCTCTCATTATGCCTTTTTTTTAAAGTATGCATCTGGACTGATCTCATTTCCCCTTTATCACATATATCCCTTCATTTCACCTGAAACGTCTGAACTTTTTGTACACTGTCAACTTGTATAGTGCACCCAATAGAAAATTTTCACGTTTCACGTAGTACATAGTATTTCCTGCTTAATTTATTTCAAAAACTTCTTAAAGCGTTCTTTATTCTGATGGGGATTTGCTTTACTCTCATTGGATGCCTTTTTTTTTTTTTTTTTTGAATAAGGTTTTCATGGTCCTAAAGTCTGATCTGTCATTTCTTCAGTTCTAGAGCCTGGGGAAAATTAGAGCTTAGGACTTAATTCACTTAAACTGTTTAAACTCACTGATTATATTAATTTAAAGACTGTGCCTTTTTAAATACTACCCAGGGCATCATTTTTTGAAAGTACAGATGGAATGGGAAAGTTAATCAGATATTATCTTGAAAATAATTGATTGTTAATAATATGATTCTTATTGTGAAACACCCAAAAATGAGATCAGACATGCCCTCAGAGAGCTCATAGTCTGATTTTATAGCAGTCATTCATCCTGGGGGCAAATCAAATTGTTTTTAAAGGGTTTTCATTCAAGACCCTTTAAACCTTCTTCCCTTTGAGAGATCTAGTTGATTCTCATACCTTACTTGTGATCAACTCACATCTACTCTGCAAACTTTGATGTTTCTTTTCTATTTAGTCTTCTTCAAGTATCTGAATCTTATACATCACTTCCAACAGAACACTTTTCTTCACCTGAGAGGACTTAATTGTGACTTCCCGTTTCTGTTAATGATACTTAGCTTTCACTGACCATTCACTATTAAGCCTCTTGCATCATCTTTGACTTTCCCTCTTTCCTGTCCCTGTATCTTTTCAGTCTTTAAGCTCTGTTGGCTCTTCATTCTTAGTGTTTCTCACATCTTTCTGTTTCCATGGTCCTTCTCTCACTCCCTATCATTTTGTAGCTGGATTATTACTGCAGTGTCTACAAAATTATTTTTACTGCCTCTAGTGTTTCTTAGCCTCTCAGTTCAAGTCCATTCTCCACATTAATTTTATTTGGACATGCCATTTCCCTATTTCAATTTTTTAGTAACTTCCTGTTGCCAAAAGGCAGACACATTCATATCCTATATAAATTGGTTTTCTCAAGTTGAAGTGATCTTGGATCTCCAAACCCTAGCAATTCTGATTTTCTGCCCCATGCATCTGTATATATGAATTACAGCTTTGTATGAATTTATTTATTTTGCCATGCATGGCACTGAATACAAAGGTGAGCTCTGCAGATCTGTCTCTAACTTTGGGATCTGTCTCTATCTTTCCTTAATAGGGAAAATAGGTATCAAATTGTCATACAGTTCTTGTGATTGTTTATTAGTGTTATGGATTGAAAAATAAGGACTATTGTGTAAACATGTAATAGAGGGACTTGATCAAATATGGAGGGCAATAAGAAGATCTTAGGGAGAGTTTCACACTGAGCTGGGGGTTTGAGGATACATAAGAACTAACTCGAAAAATAGAAAAAGGACATTTCAGGCAAAAGGGAACTGCTTTTGCAGAGACCCTGAAACCTTTAATAATTACTCTGTCTTATGTTCTTAGTAAATTAATTCATAGGTAAGAAGTAGGAGTCTTCTTTTAAATTCCACTGTTGTTTATAGGATTATGTCTTACATATCATACGTACTCAAAAAGTGTTTGATTGAAGTGTATTTTGGGGAGACAAACTCTCTAGCTGTCTTTCTCTGCTGTGCCTTAGTCATCCCATTCCTTTGTTTTGTACCCAGTATTACAATGTTACATTTTTCAACAAACTTGTAAAATTTCCCATGCTCCCCAAAATTTTGGGTCATTTTTAATTTACATTAATTGCACTTTAAAACACCTTTTCTTTTGAAAATAATCTAGATTCACAGAAAGCTGTAAAGATAGTATAGATTCATCCATTTCCCTTCACAGGTTACATTTTATGTAACTGTACAAGATCAAAACTAGGAAATTGGCATTGGTGTAAGTATCTATAGAGTTCTGTAGCATATACACATGCTTGTATTTATATAACCACCATCATAGTCAAGATAAAGAACTAGTTCATAACCACAAAATTTTTCCTCATGCTGCCTTTTTTATAGTCACATCTACCTACTCTTACCCCTGGCCAATAATCTTGTCTACACCCCTGTAAATCTGTCTTTTTCTATAATGTTATATAAATGGAACTATAAAGTCTGTGATCTTTTGGGATTGATTTTTGTCACTCAGCATAATCCCCTTCAGATTCATCCAAGTTGTGTGTATCAATAGTTTGTTCCTTTTTATTACTAAGTAGTATTCCATGGCATAGATATACCAGTTTACTTAACCATTCACCTACTAGATATTTTAGTTGTTTTTGGTTTGGAGCTATTCTGACCTGTTATGTACAAGTTTTTGTGTGACTGAAATTTTTCTCTGAGAAAAATGAATATCTAGAAATGCAGTCTGTGAGATAAATGTCCAGTAATATATTTTATGGAATGTTTAGTTTTTAAAGAAAGTGACAAACTTTTCCAAAGTGGCTATCCCATTTTACATTCCTGTCAGTAATGTATGAGAGATCCAGTTTCTCTGCATCTTTGTCAGCATTTGGTATTGTCACTGTGCTTTACTCTAACTATTCTAATAGGTGTGTAGTCATATCTCATCATTGTCTCAATTTGCATTTCCCTAGTGATTAAAAATGTCAAAAATACTTTCATTACTTATTTGCCATCTATATGGCCTCTTTGGGGAAATATTTCTTCTTATCTTTTTGCCTATTTTCTAATTGAACTTTTCGTTTTGGTTTTTTGGTTTGTTTTTTTTTTTTTTGTCAGTTGAGGGTTCTGCTTTTTTAACCAGAGGTCTTTATTTTAAAATAAAGCTTAACATTTATATTCCTGAATGATTAATAATGTTGCATAAAAAAGTCTGACTTGAGTTTTGAAAGTTCTTTATATAGACTGGATATGAGTCTTTTGTCAGAGAGGTACTTTGCAGATATTTTCTTCTAGCCAGTAGCTTAGTTTTTCAGCTTCTTAAGGGATAGCTTAAAAAAAAAGAACCTTGATCTCAGCTTCACATCTTATAAAATTAATTTTAATTGGGTCGTAGATTAACACAATAAAACAATTTTTTTAAGGAAAGAACAGGATAAAATGCACCAAACCTTGAACTTACTGAAGAATTCTTAGATAACACCAAAAGACTGACCTGTTTTGAAAAAAATTAATACCTGTACTTAATATGAAAATATATGCTCTGTGAAAGACTCAGTTAAGAGGATGATTCCATTTTACTGATTGCTTTGTAATGATTTGAGAAAGGCAAGGTAATAAAATGCCTTTGAATCACATTGTAGGCTTATGTAGACAACTAAGGCACGTATTAATTTTCATTGCTTTCTTTATTGTCTTTTTCCAGTGCCATTATGCCTTTTTGAGAAGCAGCTATTAGAACTGCATAGGGTGGGTATTCCAAGTCTGGGTGTCCCTTAATTTTGTTATATTACTGATGATTATAAGTATTTTGTTGACCCTAAGCTGCATATTAGTTTGCTATTGTATCTGAGTAACAGTAGAATAATTTTTTAATTTTAAAGTTAATTTTATTTATTAATGCATAGAAGAACTGGGGTATAAGCCAGAAATATGGGGTGAGAAGATTCATCAGAGACAGACCAGGGAGCAGAACAGGCAGATCTACTGAAATGCACTTCTCAGGGGCGCAGCAGGTGAGATAGGAGAGGTTTGCTGAATCATATGTGGGTTAGTTCCCTAGCTGGGAATTGAGCTCAGGCTGCAAAGGTGATAGTGCTGATAAACCCTATGCCACCAGGGAGGCCCAGAATAATTTTTTTTTCTGTGTAGTTAAACCCCAGTATCCTACAACTTGAATTTTGCTCCTCTTGGTTTAGTAAATCTGGTCAGCATATTTTAAAGTTTGCCACTAGTACCAAATAAGCACGTGGTATGTCAGGAGATGGTTCCAAAAGAAATTAATCATTATGAACTTCCTAATCTTTAGTGGCAATGTGTGAAGAATGCTTGATACATACTGTTTCCAGACATCTGTTTCTTAAAGGAAAGATAGCCACCTGAATAAAACAAGACGTGCTCAAGAAGTCTTTTTAACACTACCAAGAATTATAAACACTTTCACATAGGAACTTCATATTTCACTTGTAGATGTAATCTTCTTATCTCCTTGCATTTTTACTAGGAATTTTAAAATAATGCCAGGGCTAAGAATTTCAGTGACTCTGACTTTTATCATTTTTTATTTCTTATTTGGCATTTATTTTGCAGTGCCATCTGTCATGTTGGCTTTTGAGTAAGATAGGAAATTATTTGACAAAGGAAAATTCCTATGGAAATGAGAGAGGAGCTCCCTTTATAGAACACTGGTGCTATGAAGGTATTCTAAGTAAGAGCAGAAATAGCCTTCACTTACCACTTTGATAAAGGAAACTGTTTTGACCTCATTCCATAAAATAAGATTAAGGAGTTAGTTACATTTCTCTGGCATACTTATAATGTAGTTAGTGGGAGAGAAGGAATGATGAGACAGTGTTCTGCTTTCTGTGAAAAGTCCAGTGAGGAGAGAGTTTCCAAAATATAGGAAATAATGACATTTAGAGGTCTTTACCACCTCTGGAAAATCATTATAAAACACATGATTATTTTGCTTAAGGAGTGTTTTAAGAATTTGTTAGGCTTTCAGAAAGTTGTAAGTGGTAATTGGTGGGATAAGAGGAATGAGGAAAAGCAAAAAGTCATGATCAAGCGTGATTCATGGGATTTTTTTCTTTGCCACTAGGTGTTATTGTCTACTACGATGGTGAGAGTTAGGGAAGAGCATGTTTGGAGAATAGAGGAAACATGAGTTTCATTTTTAATATGCAAATTTAAAATGTTCCTTAAATATCCAGTTAGAGGTATGCCATAAGCAGTTGGATGTTCTGAGGTATTATCCATTCAACTAAGCAATCCTCCAGTTCTCTGCAGACACTATCTGGGTCTCCTACAGTTTAACTCAGTTTTGCAATTCACACAGGTTGACTCAGTTCTACAAGAATGCTTCTACTTTAGATGCCCATTGTGATTCCAGGTTGTTCACCTGTGCCTCTAACCAATTATAAACCTGAGATTCTGCCACTCCTTCTCAGGTTTAATAATTTGTTAGACTGTTTCACAAAGCCCAGGAAAACATTTACTTATATTAATCAGTTTATTACAAAGGATATTATAAATTATGAAGGTCTATAAGGCAAGATCCAGAAGAGTCCCAAGTGCAGTAACTTCTGTCTCCATGGAACCACAGTATGCTACCCTCCTGGCACATGGATACATTCAATAATTTGTAAGCTCATTAATTTTTATTCAAGAGTATTTATAGAGGGACTCCCTGGTGGCGCAGTGGGTTAAGCAATGCACTATGAAGCAAACCGCAGCCACTGCAGCACGAGTTCGATCCCTGCCGCCGGCCAGGGGGGTGACCCACATGGCATAGCAGACCTCTCCTGCCTCGCCTGCTGATGCCCTCGGCAGTGTGTTTCAGTGGATCTGACTGTTCTGCTCCCCACTCTGTCTGGTGAATCCTCTCACCACCAGCAACTCTGGCCTGTACCCCAGCTCTTGTGTGCATAAATAAATAAATCTTAAAAAAAAAAAAAAAAGAGTTTTTATAGACCTTACATCTCCAGCCTCCCACTCTTTCCCTTCCCAGAAGTTGCATGGTAGGGCTGAAAGTGTTTCCAAATCCTCTAATCACTTGGTCTTCTGGTAACCAAGCCCATCCTGAGGATATCTAGGGGCCTTAGCCAAACCACTTATTAGCATAAACTCAATTGTGCTCTAAAGGAACTCCTTATGAATAACCAAAGACACTGATCACTCATGAAATGCCAAGAGCTGTGTCAGGAATTGGATGAAAAATCAAAATATTTTATGCCACAGGTATGAGGATCTAGTGCTTAGCTCAAAATCATTATTTTGGAGTCATCAACAATGAGTCCCAACCTTTTAAGGATAACAGTTTCAGTGTTTCTTTCCCCAGGGGAAAAAATATATCTGCTTAAAGAATCATCATTTCAAGGGATTCATAGAGTCTTTAGTTAAAATTCGTATTCTTTATTTTTCCTACTGGGAGTTAGTTACAAAAACATATAGAAAAAGTCAGAAGTCATTTAAAATAATTTTGGAATGGTAAAAAAATATAACAAGGTTTAAAAATTCATGTTAGATAGCATGTGCGGAACTTGGCTCTCATGTAGTGCAATCTTTTGCTCAGCATATGCCCAGTCATCTTCGACAAGGTGCACTGTATCTACAGAAAGGATTTTGTGTAACAGATGGTGTAGCAGGCTTCGGATGCAAAGCTTAAGTTAGCTGGAGAAGGACAAACAAAACAAGGCACTTGTGGGTCTGCTCATAGGCGTAGTGGAATAGACAGATCAAAAGTGGCCCATGATAGTGACATGATTATCATAGGCCATAATGTGGATAAGAGATTATTAGACAGACCCTGAGTGGTACTGTAATAGGAAAACTAATACACCAAATGCTGTAGGTGGTGGGTTGAGTCTGAATCAAGCACCATGGATAGCTCCAAGGCAAGGGTGTTTAACTACCTCGAAGAATCTGAAGCAAGTAAGGTCTTTTTTTTGGGGGGGGTGGGGAGGAATCAGGAAATAGCTGGTCTGGTGACTTCTGAAGTGCACCATTAAAAAAATAAAAGCGGTATCTAGAGCCTCAAACCATTATATGATTGCAATCTTGAGTAATAATTCAAACTATTCTTATGGCCCAGAACAACAGCACAGCCTTTTCTGAAAAGCCTTATTATTCTTCAGTCAGAATTGAGAAGTAGGCATTTAACTACATCCTAGTGAGTTTTCTAGACTATGTTATCTTAGGGGGCATCTGGACAAACCCCAGCCAACCCAGAGAATATTTCAACCGTTGTCAAACTCCTCACAACCTGTTTTGTATATATGTCCCAGAGATGGTTATTCTGTCCCATGAGTTCCATATTATGCTGGTTTGCACTAAGTAAGTGAGGGAACTTACTTAGTTCACTTACTCTATCTGGTGGCCTCACTTTTTGGCCCTCAGTCTTGAGATAGTCTCATCTACACTGAATAATAATTAGAATTTAATTATAAAGGGGAACATTAAAGGTCCTATAGCTCCAGATAGCTCTTTGTGATACGTTACATATTTTATTTCTTTTTAATAAAGATTTATCTTTAAATTTATTTATGAATATAAGAACTAGGGTGTAGGCCAGAGGTGTGGGGGATGAATTCACAAGAGACAGAATGGGGAGCAGAACAGGTAGATCTACTAAAATGTACTCCTGGGGGAGCAGTGGGAGAGACAGGAATGGTCTGCTGCACCTTCTGGGTGAGCTCCCTGCCTAGGGATCAAACTCATGCTGCAGTGGCTACTAGCTTCATAGTGCTGAAACTTAACCCCTTGTGCCACCAGGGAGGCCTTGTACCATATTTTAATAGGATAAACATTGTGGTACCTGCTTAAAAACATGAATGCTAAATTACTTCCAGTTCTTGTGATCACCAAAGCATGTTTAGAATGATTGTTGATATTAGCCAAGAACTATAAGAACATTTATTATTAAAAATTCACTACAGATTAAAAGTAAAGACTGTTCTTCATATCCATTTTGCCTAACTGTGCCGATTATTTTATATATATATATATAAATCTCTGTGTATATGTATAAAATTGCCTAGAAGAAACCTGCCAATAGTCTTTAGTTCATCCTTGTCATTTTTTTTATTGGGGGCAACTGAGAACCAGAGACACTGACTTGTCTATTGTTATACACTATTTTATAAAAAGTTTCAAAGTCAGATTCTAAACACCTAATTAGAGCTTTTGTTGGTGTATACATCCTTACACTTTAGAATTTAATTTTAAAACTTTGAGCAGTTGTTTGCTTTTTATTTTATATTTGTTTTCAACATATAAAATCTTTTTAGGTTAAATTCAGAGATCAGGGTTGCCTTGTATCTAAATAGATTACATTTGTAAGGAAAAAAAATATAAAAAATAAAATCAATATCTAAGTATTTGCATGATTGTTCTTATGAAATTAAAGCAGATTAGTGTCTTAAGAATCACAATTGTCACAAATATTACATTCTACACTGATGGGGCCCAGCCAACTATCATTTTATAGATATGCAAAGTTTCTGACAGCTACAGAAACTAGGACTATAATTAATCCAGAGAGGGGAGATGCAGTGAACCCCTAGATACAACAAAGAATGAATCCTGTAATTTTTTTTAATTAATAATTAAAAATAGTTGCAAAAATACTATATGACGGGTCTGAAAGACTTGAATGAAAATGTGAGTTCTAATGGGGCAAGTAGTTTACTAGCATACAAAAAAATAAAAGAAAGACAAACAAAAACCCCACCAAAATCTTAGGCTTTTTTTTTTTAATATTTACTTATGCATACAAGAGCTGGGGTACAGGCCAGAGTCAAAGGAGGTGAGAGGATCCACCAGAGACAGAGTGGGGAGCAGAATAGTCAGATCCACTGAAACAAACTGCTGAGAGGAGCAGTGGGCCAGGCAGGAGAGGTCTGGTATGCCATGTAGGTCCCCTCCCTGGCCGGGGATCGAACTCATGCTGCTGTGCAGTGGATGATTCACAGTGTGACGCTCAACCCTCTGAGCCACCAGGGAGGCCCAAAATCTTAGGCTTTAAATAGGACTTGGACATACACATCAATAACGTCTTTAGAGATACAGCCCCCAAAGTGAAGATAGTGAAGGAAAAGATAAACAGCTGGGACTACATCAAACTTAAAAGCTTCTGTACAGCAAAGGACATGCTAACCAAAACAAAGCGACAACCCACCAACTGGGAGAAAATCTTTGCACACAACATTACTGACAAGGAACTTATCACACAGATCCACAGAGCACTAGCCAGACTAAACAAAAACAAAGTAAACAATCAGTCAAAAAAATGGACAGAAGAGCTAAAAAGGCATTTCTCCAAAGAGGAAGTGCAGATGGCCAACAGGCATATGAAAAATTGCTCAACTTCTCTTGTCATCAGAGAAATGCAAATCAAAACCACTATGAGATACCACCTCACCCCAGTGAGAATGGCACACATCAAAAAAAGTAGCAACAACAAATGTTGGCGAGGATGTGGAGAAAAAGGAACTCTCTTACACTACCTGTGGGAACACAAGCTGGTCCAGCCATTATGGAAGGCCGTATGGAGGTTGCTCAAACTACTAAGAAGGAACGTCCATATGCTCCAGCAATCCCACTCCTAGGAATATACCCAAAAGACACAAAAACACTGATTCGAAAGAATACCTGCACCCCTGTGTTTATAGCCGCACTCTTTACAATAGGTAAGACCTGGGAACAACCTAAATGCCCAAAAACAGATGAGTGGATCAGGAAGCTGTGGTACGTACTTATACATGATGGAATCATGCAATCAAAAAAAATAAACTAGAGCATTCATAGGAACATGGATGGAGCTGAAAGGGATTATGCTCAGCCAAATAAGTCAGAAGGCAAAAGAAAAACACCGGATGGTTTTCTCCCCTAGGAGGAATATAAGGGAACCAAATAAGGATCAAGGAAAAGAATAATAACAATAATAAAAACAAAAAGACAAGGAGAAATTGGGGACACTTGGTGGGGAAGGGAGAGGGTTGAGGGGGCAGATGAGAGCACAAGGGACTGAGGTGATGGTACACTGGTGATATGGTGATGGAGAATACATGGGGATTACAATTGACGTCAAGTATATATAAATAAAAAAAATAGAACTTGGGCATTTTCTACTTTTTCTTTGACTTATAGGCAACTGGGAATTTTGGAATATATAGGAAGGGCATAATAGCTTCAAGGAAAATGTCAGTCAATCTTTGTTGATATTAATTTTTTTTTTTTTTCAAATTGTTCCAGAAGTAAGCAGATTTTTTTTTTTTTTCACTTAAAAATAGGGGAAAATTGACTAGCAGTTATTTTTGCTTAATAGTAAAGTAAACTCTCTGGAACAGAAATCCTACATATTAGCAGAATTCCTCAAACAACAGTGTAGCAATATTTAAGATTTCATGACTATCTCACCAGAAAAAGGGAGAATAGGGTTTGAAATTAAGACACCACTTAATAAAATACTAATTTCAACGTATTGGTTTGTGACTTCCTGCATTATGGCAGCCCGTGTGTCTCTAAGAATAAATACAAACACACAAGTGTCTCTGGACCTTAAATGAACAATTGCAATTTTGTTTCTGTTCTAAGGTACACTTATTTGACCTTTCGGATATTGACAAAATGATAAAAGAAAGTTTTTTGGGACTGTTTTAGAAGTGTCAAAAATTCAGATTTTGGTTTCATTGTTTTGGGAATGTAGAAGAGTATCTGGGGCTCCAGTTGACTGGAGCATTAAGAATTGTTTGAAGTAGTGGTTTTCAGCCTTATGAGACTTCTCTCTTTTTAAAACATATTTGTAGCCCCTTGGCTACCCTGAAGTGAGAAATCATAGATAAGTTACTTTTACATGTAACTTTTTAAAAAATTGGCCTAATTCCTAGCTATCAAAGTGAAAAGAGCAAGGAACTATATCATTTAAGTGAGTACTACTTAGCTTCTACTAACTAGAAAGAAGCAATTAAGTGATGCTGTATTTGCAAATGTACAGTTTGGCTGTGAATGTGACTTCTAACTACAGACTGATATAGGTGTGATGTAATGTAAATACAATAAGTAATTTTATTTTAAATGTCTGAAACAGCTCTTGGCAAAATACAAGCTTTTCTTTTATTCATATGTTAGTTGCATTCTTGGAAAATTGATTGTATGGTAAAATGACTCAAAACATATTTTGTGGTTGTGTGTAAAACTGAGTTAGATTCGAGGCTCACATAATTAAAAATAGATTTTTGGTCTAAGACTGCAGAGTGGAAAGTATTCAGATGTGGGCCTATTGTACCATGCATTGCAGAACATCTAACATCCTTGGTTCTTGTGCACTAGATAATAGTAGCACTTGTTAATCCTTGTGACAGCTCGTATCATTTCCATGGATTTACAAAATGTGTTCAGGGAATAGTGCTGCTATTTGAACTGTTGGTATGATGAGAGCATGGGACTTTTTGAGAGGTATGGTATTTTTGTGTACCTCTCTTTTTCTCCCTCCTCCCTAGCTTGTGACAGTGTACTATAAATGTACATGGAGATAAAATATGGTAGTAAACATTTTCTCTCCTAGCATGTAGCCCTCCGATACGCTGTATCGTTTAATTATGTTTATTGACGTTTATCTTTTGTCTCTTGTTGAAATAAACTCTGAAAAGGTGGACTTTTAAATTTTTTTTTTTTGGCTTTTATTCATTACCTTGAATGGTACCTGCATAGCTGTTTAAATGTTAAATGATTGAGTACAACATGTATAATACTATATTATAGTATACAAAATTGCATATTTCAAACACACCATTGCTTCAGAACTCTCTTTTGCATGTACTGTATTCTCTATCTAGAGTCCTTATCTATTTTCCTCTCTTTTCATTTGTCAAGATAATATTAGCTTTTCAAATTACTTATTCTATCAGTTAGTCATCACCTCCCAGTTCTACCCCTAACTTCGGTACATCAGTAATTTACATCTTAAGCTTGCTTTCTTTTTAACATTTATCCATTTTTATGTATGCATTTACCATGTGTTACAAGTCATACTTGTAACTTACATATTTGTTTCCGTTCTGTTCTATGAGCCCCTTGAAGGCAAGGAATTCTCTCTTACCTTTCTGTTCCATCACCTAGTATAATACATGAGATGGTGACGATATTCACATGTTGAATTTCAGCCTGAAATAAATTTTAAACTGAATCTTTATATAGTTCAAATACTATTTTTTTTGTTTTTTCTCTCCTCCAAACTAAGATGCTCCCTGACATTGCTGAAGGAACAGTTTTATCTTGAAGTTCTTAGTAGTGGTGGAATAACTGACTTATTAAATATTGATTGGCAAGCACTAGTGTAAACATTCATTTCTTAGAAGTCAGAATTCTCCATGAGAGTATAATTTTTAATTTCTGATGCACATGTAAATTAGGAATAGATAGGAAAATGCTTTGTAAATGGTAACATACTAAATAAGTGTCAGATATTATGAAAATATTCGTCTGTATACCATTTCTTTCTGGATTGGTTGTATGAGAGAAAAAAAACTCCTCAGATTATGGCCAGAGGCACAGGAGGGTGAGAGGATTCACCAGAGACAGAGTGGGATGCAGAACAGGCAGATCTACTGAAATATACTGCTGAGGGGAGCAGCGGGCGAGACAGGAGAGTTCTGCTGCACCATGTTGGTCCTCTCCCTGGCGGGAATTGAACACATTCTGCAGTGACTGTGGAAGCCCCACAGTGCAGTGCTCAACCCCGTTGGCCCCCAGGGAAGCCCTACATTAATTTTCTTTTTTTTTAAAGCCTTTTTTTTTTTTTAAGATTTATTTATTTGTGCATACAAGAACTGATTATAGGCCAGAGGTGTGGAGGTGTAAGAGGACCCACTAGAGACAGATTGGGGAACAGAACAGGCAGATTGACTCAAATACACTGCTGAGGGGAGCAACAGGCGAGACAGTCGAGGTCTGCTGTACCATGTGGGTACCTCCCTGACTGGGGATTGAATTTGTTCTGCAGTCATCCTGGATGCTCCACAGTGGATGCTTTAACCCCTTACACCACCAGGGAGGGCCCTACCTTAGTTTTCTTAACTGTGATTTTAAATTCTGTCTGGATGCATGGTAACAACCACAGTTATAATGGAGGTTGGTGATACAAATTGTACAAATTTTATACATTTTAAGTATTTTAAAATCTCAAGTAATGAAAGTTTAGATTTTGAAACTCACCTATTTATATCTTGCTAAGTACTTAGCTTGCTCTGAGAGGACACTGCTATCAGAGGAGGAACAGTTTCTTTGAATAAACAGGTTTAACAACAAATATGAATATAAATAACTAAGAGTGTTTTAGTATACCTGATAAAGCAGGATTTTGTTTTTGTTTTTGTTTGATACAAAAATAGAGTTTTCCTGGAATCAGTATCTGTATGGTACTTTTACAAGGGTTTTCCATATGTTATTTGATCCATACTCTGAGCTATAAGATAATATCACCATTTTATTTTAGAAGAAACTGTCTCAAATTTTTATTTAGCCCTAAGCCACAAAGCTAGTAAATGACATAACTCAAATCCAAGTCTTCAAATGCCAAACCATTTGTTTTTCTATTATACAGCGCCTGAATGTGTTAGAAATTTTGAAGTAAAGCTTTTCATGAAATATAGAGTAAGAGTTTTTTGAATAAGAAGCACTTGATTTATTAACTCTTAAAATGACATTCTTTGTTATCTATTAAACACATTATTTTACCTCAGAGCTTCAATTGAAACATTTATTTTCGTGGCCAATCTGAGATTTAGTAATTTGGTATTCAAAACTCTGCCCCGAAGAGTATTTTTCCAAAATGCAAGGTTTTCACTTCAGTCATGGGTAGATTATTCAGATGAACACTAGCAACTATTCTAGTTTGCCCTTTCAGATACCTAACCAATTTTCTGAGATATCTGATTGTCCTCTCTTTTGAATAAGGGGTAGGGTTATCATACAGTCCTCATCTCCAGCACTCTTGGCTTTTGCGTATTACTCTTTAACTATTATTTATAGTGCTCTCTTTAACTCTTTTTTCTTGGGGGGATATTTTTAAAGGACAGGCTTATTAGGAAAAAGAAAGAGGCAACTGCATAGACACAGGTGGACAGAAAGCTGCTTTTGAAAGGGGTCAATTTTGAAAGAGATGTCTGCATAGACACAGGTGGACAGTTTTGCAACAAGATCTGCTTTAACTCTTAAATAATCCTGGCTTGGATGACAGATTTGAAGGTTTGTTAGTTATCTGTTGTATTGCTATGCAACAAATTACTCTGAAGCTTAGCTGCTTAAAACATTTCTTATGCCACAGTTTCTGTAGGTCAGGATTCAGGTGTGACTTAACTGGTACCTTTGCCCCAAAGTCTCTCATGAGGTTGCAGTCAGGATGTCAGTCCGTTCTGATGTCTCATTTGAGGGGGAATCCGCTTCTAAGCTTAGTTACTGGAAGGATTTAGTTCCATGTGCACTGACTCTTGGCCAGGGACTTCCTTCAAGTTCATGTCATATGGACTTCTCTATAGGGCAGCTCACAGAATAGCACCTGGCTTTTGTGAGGAGGGAAGAGGAGAAAGGAGAGACTTAGAATGAGAGAATGAGGGAAAAGGAGAGAGAGAACTCTGAAATGACATCCCATCCCTTCACTGCATTCTGTGTGCTAGGATCGAGTCTCTACATCAGAGCCCTCACTCAAAGGGGATATATTACACACAGTCTGAATATTGTGAGGGGGTGGAGATCATTGAGAGCCAACTTAGAGGCTGCCTGTCACAGAGGATCACCCCAATAAAAGGGAAATTATTCCACAAAATATTTCTTCACAAGGGAAGCAACTTCATCTGTTTTTACTTTTGTTTTCCTGAGAAACTGTGCTTCAAGTTCTTCTCTTTCTCCTCCTCCTCCTCCTTTTCTACCGCCACCATACCATGTTAATACACAGTAAATTTAGCTCTTCTTTGAATTAATTCTAATTTGCAAATTTGTTGCATACAAACTTTCTGATGAAGGAATCTATGTACATCTTCACTTCACATAATATAATAATGGGTGAGGTGCTATTAAGCATAACTGTTACAGGTTTTTAGTGGGTGTGTATTTGTGGTAGCTTTATTGAAGCTTTAAATGTGTAAAATGAGTTCTGAGCCAGGTTCGGAGGGCTCATTAGCTCCTTTGTTTGGAACTGTATTCAGATAGGCAGAGGTCATAAACTGACCTTGGCTGGCTTTGTTCTCCATCCTGGGCACAGTCTATATCCTGAGCTTTAGATGGCTGCTTAGCATAGTTACTCTGGCGGTTGGGGTGATGGAAGAATCAGTGTGTACAATGCCTGCCAGTAAGTTAAAAGAGTGTTGGTGTTTTGAAGTGAGGGTGAAGCAACATCTTGAAAGGACAAAATGTCAGAAAAGCTCCTAACCTTCTTGCCTCTGGGGGCAGAACAGGTAAAGGATCCCTAGAACTTCTTATATTTGGGGGAAAAATAAGAATGCCCAGATCAAACTGTCCCTCACCAACATTCACACCATTGTTGGCAAAAATAAAGAAAAACCTCCAAATTGTCTCTACCCTTACTCAGAGCCCTCACTCCTGTGCTGTTCCTCGAGGGCATCTGGGATTAAGGTCTTTATGTGGGATTAAGGTCTTTAACTACAGTGGGAGGCTCAGTATTCTAAGTTTATTCCTCATGCTCAGATGGCTTTGTCTCATATCCAGATCCTTTGCCTGCACCTTTCATGGGATTTCCCTTGGCCACAGCCTCTTTGACCAGTTCCCTCATCTTTTTGTTTAGATTTAAATTGTTCTTTCTACCTAATGATGCTCTTTCCTTTAATCTTCTTAGCTGGTTGCTCTTTTCCTTTCCTCCCATGTCCCTCAGATTAAAAGGTGGAGAGAAAGAGAGACCTGCTCCTCCTTGCTCTTTTCTGCCCTCTTTCTTTCCCTCCACTCTAAACACTTCAACTCTGAATCTTATCAGATTCTGGTTTGTTGTGGTCATCTGCAGACTCCCCTGGCTCATACCCCTCATTTCTTTAAAATTTTGGCTCCCAGCTTATAGTCACTTTCTAACATTACTTCTGTGATAATTTATGGAAATTTCATTATGTATTAGTGCTGCCTTGCAGTACTGGTACATTTTCCTGACCAATTCTTGGTCCTGGAGTTTCCTTTCTTTTTTTCAAACTACCCATTATCTGTCACCCCCTGCCCCCACCAACACACACACCACTTTTAGTCTCAAAAATTTTTAAAAAGTAGAGAATATACCATAAGCTCTTACCACCATATCTGCCTATTAGTTCTCACTGATTATTGTACTTTCCTACCTGGTCAGTAAATCCCATCCCACTCCATTATTCATGATCATTGGTCCAAAAGTTCTTCCTGCCCCTGTACCGCATCAATTTTTTTCTGTATTGAAAAATTTTCCATTGGTAGTTTAAGCATATTCTAATTTAGTCCTTTAAAAAAAAATAAGTTCTCCTGTCTCCACATCTCCCTCTAGTTGTTACTTTATTCCTTCACTTCCCTATTAGCAGGTATTTTAATGGTGCCCTAGTGGACACAGACATTTTTATCAGTTTTGCTGCTTTATTGCCACTCTTTATAAATGGGAGATATACTAAAAGTGGGCATTTGAATTGCATGTGAGACTATTTTGGTAGAAAACTCATGAAAACATACTTTGCTTCTGGATTAAGGATATAGTCAGAAAATTAGATTTCATGCAGTTTTTTTCTCCAGATATTTTTGGTGACTCAAATACTTAAGTTGGCACTATGTCTTGGCAATTAATTCTTTTCTGATGAGGGATTGTGGTAAAATGGAAAAGTATTCCTTTCTATGATAATTTGTTTTTAATGGGCATGTGAAAATAGCAGGCATCAGAAAGAAACAGCAAAAGACAAAAGTTCTTTATCTCTGATTCTTAAATTTTTGTTCTTTGTAAAGTATTGAGAATTAAATCTAAAAAGTTGTCCCCTTCCCAAACAAGAAATAATGCAATAGAACAAACCCAACAATATATGAGGTGTCTCTTTTTGCTCTTTATATCTAACTCCTCCCCCTTTTATCCAGCCTTATTTAGTTCAAACAAAGTAACTGTTAGATATGATCAGTAATACTAATTCTTAATTGTTTTTCTCTCACAGAAAGTGACACCATCGTTTTAACTTTTTGCCTGTGTCTGCCTCCTAACACTGTAGGTCCTCTGCATCAGCCTGAGGGTCTTCCTCTTGCAACTCTTCCCCTGTAGACTGTTCATGAAGTCTATCCCTTTTTCCTGCTGATGGCCAGGTTTTCTTTCCCTCTAGTGAGTACTGAACAGAAGTAACTTTCCTATCTGTGAATATTTAGGTGACAGCCAACAATTAAGAAATTTAGCTTCTTAACATTTATAGCCCTTTCTGTTGGGAAGTTTGCAGGTCTCACCACAAGGTCCCCCTCTCTAGTTATATTTTTAGTGAGAACTTGGTATCTTCTTTCTTCCCATCTTAATATCTGTCTTGTTACAGACTTTTCTCAGAATGATTTAATACAAGTATTTTATGAACAGTAATGCATCTACCTTACATTAGATTACATTGCTGTTTGGTATTGTGGGTGATGCTGTGAATTTATGATTTGCATGGCTTCAGATGTCATAATTTTTCCCCCCCACTTTCTAGGAAGTAACAGCTAGCAGTCGCCACTATGTTGACAGGCTATTTGACCCTGATCCCCAGAAAGTTCTACAAGGTGTCATGTAAGTAGTATGTATTTAAGAGTCTTATCAAAAGTCTTATTTGTTTTCATGTTTTAATCTGCCAAATACTATAATTTTGAAAATGCAGAGTTACCATTTTTTCTTCCATTTTGGAAAGCTCCCCTGATGTTTGTGACTTTAACACTGTGTTATAGAGAATTGTTGTATAGTCATTAACTGACATTGTTAGCTTTGGCTTTTGTAGACTATTTGTTTTACATTAAAAAAAAAATGTTTCTTTGGAGAGTTATTTTGTGACTTTAATATTCAACAAAAACTAGAGAGTAAAATTGATCTTTTATAATTGGAAGGAGGTGGAGAATAGGTCTGGGGTTTGTTTTTGTTTTGAGTTAATGCATTCTTTATGAAGTGTGAATCTTCTAGTGATGTTTCAAATATCAGACATTAGAAAGCAGTCATTAGGAAATATAAAGAAACTCTTGATTCTTTAAATGCCCTTATTTTCTCCAAAATTTCCTTGTGCTCAATGAGAGGAAACATTTTTTTTTAATAAAATACTTGAGGTGATAATGCTTTTAAAAAATTAAGTGGGGCCATGTGATAAGATTACAAGTGATTGAAAGATGAATTCTTTCTCCTAAGAGCCAGTTACCATGTTTTCAACAAATAGTGCTAAGGAAGAATATTTGGCCTAATTAGCCTCATAGGACTGGGAAAACAGAGGACCCATAGGTCTGAACTGTGTGTAGAGCAGCAAACAGATAGGGTCAAGATGAGATACATTTAGGGTAGCAATGAGGGCACAAGTCCCTTTCTTCTTTTAACTGTTAGTGTTATCAGCCAAATAGTACCTTCAGTTTAACTCTTGCTCAACTAGGGCAAGGTTAGGATGTTTTGTTAATTGAAGTTTCTACTGAATGCAGTTCTTATTCAGACCCTACTCCCCATCACCCCAAAAAGTGCATTGTAGAAGGGATGTCTTGGCGTAATATGGATTTATAAAGTAAAAGCAAGATAAAAATAAATAAGGCTACTTGACTATTCAAATTGAGCTGAAGAGTGAGGAGCTGGGTGGAGGTCCTTGAGCCTGAGATATTTGACATCTATCCTCACACCTCAGTTTACACAAACTGGAGATGCTATTTCTTCTTTTCTTGTTATGTTAGTTTTTTCTTCCTTTATTCCCTTAACTAAAAGACTATACAATGATTTAATCAATCTCTTTATAAGTTAGTTATGGTTGTTACTAAAAAATGGCATTGAATCCATTTGTTAAATCAATTTTGGTTGTGCACATACACACAAATTAGTTGAGGGGAGTAGGTTTAATTTAACACTCCTTAGGCAGATATCACACAGACTGTATATTGTTAGTTGTAGATTTTATTTAAGATCATCAACAAATAACTTCTTTGGAAATGCCATTGATTGATTGTAGAAGGTATTATTTTTATTAGTACTGCTATATGATTGTTTAGGGGAAAAGCTGAATTTATGAATCAAGGATTCTGCATGAATAATTTGTATCTTGACTAGTTGTATCTGATAATGACTAACTAGTTTGAGTATTGTCACTTTTAGAAATTTTTTCTTTATAGAACACCATAGCTTCTCTAAACTTGATAAAATATCATATAAAACATTAAAATACACTGAGAAAAGTGTAATATGACCAAGATATAGTTTGATAGTCTTAGTGCCTCTTAAAAAAAAGTTTGAGTCTCAGATACTTGGTTGTCAATTAAGGCAATAAAGTTCTTGTGAAATAGATGGTAGAGTAGACACTGGAGGTTAAATTCCTGGTTCTGACAGTTCCTGTTGAATTCCTTTCCTCATTGTATGCATGGGCAAATTACTTGTCTTTGTTGAGCTTCAGCCTGATCATCTGATCATCTTGTCAACTTGTTGTAAGAATTAAGTCAGAAATATAAAATATATAAATATAAAAATGTGATAAAATTCAGTGCCAGTATGTTGTGGTTACCCACAAATTATACATAAGTGGTTAGTTGTTACTCATCCTAATTTAAAACAATTTCATATAAAATAAATTATTCTTTTTAAAGAAGAGGAAAATTTAAAAAAATAAGACAGTTCAAACTAAAGAGGGAGAGTAGCTAAAATTCTGAATTCTGAAAAGAGAATGTCATTGAAGACACTTTGCATTAAGTGTGATTGCTACTTATAATACTAAAATCTGTCTATACAGTAGTCTCCACCCTCCTCCACCGTTTTCACTGGGAGTACATTCCAAGACCCCCAGTAGATGCCTGAAACCACTAATAGTGCATATTATGTTTTCTCCTGTACTTATATACCTTTTATAAAATTTAATTTATAAATTAGGTACAGTATGAAATTGATAACAAAATAGAACAGTTATTATAATGGACAATAATGTATACTATATTAAATTTTTTGGGAATGTGGTGTGTCATTCTCTCAAAACCCATTATTTGCTTATAATATTTTCAGATAGTGGCAACAGGTAAGCAAAAACAAAATCGGGGGCCTCCCTGGTGGCGCAGTAGGTTAAGCAATGCACTATGAAGCGAACTGCAGCCACTGCAGCACTAGTTTGATCCCTGCCTCCAGCCAGGGAAGGGACCTACATGGCACAGCAGACCTCTTCTGCCTCACCCACTGCTCACCTCAGCGGTGTGCTTCAGTCATTCTGCCTGTTCTGTTCCCCATTCTGTCTCTGGTGAATCCTCTCACCACCCTAGACTCTGGCCTATATCCCAGCTCTTACATGTATAAATAAATAAATCTTAAAAAAAACCAAAAAACAAAATCGCAGCTAAAGGAATACAACTATAGTTTTAAAAGGAGGGAGATCACTCAGAATCTTTTTACTTTATGTGAAAATAGAGTTGACCTGATAGGGATATGTATAATGTAATTTAATAAAGCTTCCTTTTTCCTAGAAAAGAAATAATTCTTTTTGATTTTGAATTAATTTTTTCTTAAACACTGCCACTGTCTGAAAATTAAGTGTATATAGTGAAGAGAATGAAAAGTGAATGATATTTTTAATATTTTCTTTATTTATAAATTATTGTTAGAGGAAAGGCAGAATCAAAATGATGTTTAGGAAGAGTGTTGCCGGATTCTTTCCTTTTTATACACATTTCACAGCCCCATTGAATCACACAGACACTGTTACTAGACCAAAACAGGTAGTTAGCAACAGAGTATAAACAACCAAAGGCAGTTTACTAATTTTAGGGAAGAAAAAGATATAGACAGAAGTAGTCAACTTTGAGTCTAAATAGCCAATTGGGAAGACATAAAAGGATTGTCAGCTAGCTTTAGCTACAAAACAATCAGTTTTATCATTTTCTAGCAATATTAGGTTCAATTTTCTCAGTAAATATTGTGAACATGTAAAACAGGAAAAACAAAATTAGAAAAATGAAAGGTGAATAATGAGCTTTCATCAGATCTGTGACTAATCTCTGTGGTTGAATTATTTTTTTTTCTGCTCGATAGACTTTTTAATATAAAAATTTTAAATTTACATATATTTGACATTAATTGTAATCCCCATTTATTCCCCATCACCGTAACACCATATGGTTGAATTAGATTCATAACCTTACCCATAATTGTGGGAACTTATTTGTAGATAGCCCATGTCAGTAAAGGACCACTTTAACTAGACAGTGAGTATGCCTTTGTTGAAAGATAATGAGCATCAGGACTGCTTAATTTTATTTGTTGAAAAATGAGAAGTTATCTGAAGATAACTTTTTGTTAGTAGTACAGTATTTAGCATAAACTTGAATGGTCCTATTGTATCAAAAATTTGAATATATAATCAGGTTGTTGTTTTGGTTTTTTTAAAGTTTTATTTATGCATACAGAGGTGTGGGATTGGGTCAGAAGATTCACCAGAGAGAGTGAGGAGCAGAACAGGAGGATCTACTGAAATACACTGCTAAGGGGAGCAGCAGGCAAGATAGGCGAGGTCTGCTGCACCATGTGAGTCACCTTCCTGGCTGGGGATCGAACTCAAGCTGCAGTGGCTTGGATTTATTGATAATGCTGTTTCTTTAACCCCTGAGCCACCAGGGAGGCCCTATAACCAGGTTTTGAAAGAGCAAAATTGCAAGTACATAACTGAATAGATAGTCATTAGATAGGAAGATATGAGCAGAGAGAGCAGTGAAGTCAATTATGTAGGTCATAAACGAGCTTTTGCAACTACAACAAAGAGTGAGATGTATCAGATAAACTTTTAGTGTAGAGACTTTTAGTGTAGATACTTCAGAAAAACAATTACAGGATATTTCTTGCTGATGTTATAATGATATTAACATAGTCATGTTCTTATATTTGAATAACTATTCAAATGTTTCTGTGACTCATGAGTCAAACTGTTAAAACACTGGTTTTTCAATGTATTTAAACTAGATGATCTGGTCATATTTTTACTTTAGTGTTTCTCCATGAAAAGATCAGATATCTCTGTGTGTCCTTACCTTGATATATTTTATATAGCAGTCAAAAGATAGTATAACCAAGTAAGTTTGACTTTGTAGTTTCAAAGTGAGTAGAACCAGAAAACTAGAGTGGATTTGTCTGGCAGAGTTGTAGATACCACAGAATTGTGTGTTTTTCACTAGTACCCATTTCCTCTTCGTATTTAGAGACTTATTCAGAAGTATCTTCTGAAGTATTTTAATGTACTGATGAGATGTTTATTTTGATAACAATTCCTTGATTTTCTGATTATAGGATTATTTAACTCTATTTTCAGTAGACCATAGATAGGTTCCATTTTCTTGCATGAGCTAAAGATATAAACTCCCATAAAGTCAAAACTTTGAGAATTTTTGAAGAATACATTTTAAGATAATTCAAAGAAATATATATATATAGATATATGTGTGTGTATGTACTATATATGTATATATGTATTATACACATACACAAAATCAGTTACTCTTAAAAGTATAAGGAAGCATAAACAAAGATGTTCTTAATACCAAATGAAGTAAAGTGATTCTAAGTCATACTTGTTATTGTATATTCTGAAGTTATCCAGCCAGAGAACTGTGGTTAAAAGGGTGGCAAGATTTATAGAAATTATTAGATTAAAGTGATGTAGTCTGCATATTTGTGTATATGTCATTCACTTTGAATATATCTTTTCATATTTATAAGCCACTAAAGTATATGCTGCTTATTATTTCATAATCTTCTAGCATTTTGATGTTGTTTGTAATGATTATAAATATGTAAAATATTAACATGCTATATGGATATTTTGGCATTTGTTGTTAATACAGTTTTTATATTGCATTCTTCACTTTGGAAAATATAAAATGACTCGTAAGCATAAAACAGAATTAAATACAATAGCTTCTTCTGAGTCATATTTCTGTAAATCAGAACCTTATCTTGCAGTACGTATGTCCAAAAATCTATACCAAATAATGATTTGTTTATAAGGATGACCTAAATTACTGCTAATTCCTAGTTCTTTTCAACTTGTACATATAGCAGTTACACAATAAATACCAATATTGTAACATGATGTTTACTATAAATTTCTCACATGCCTTTAGAGTCAAGCCTTATGTTAAAAATAACTTTAGTGTGAATAATAGGTAATCACCTAATTCTGTTTAAATTGACAATTTGGGGCCCACCCTGGTGGTGCAGTGGGTTAAGCAACGCACTATGAAGCAAACTGCAACCACTGCAGCACAAGTTCAGTCCCTGTTCTCCGGCCAGGGAGGGGACCCACATGGCGAGGCATATTATTTCTAATATAGTCTTCTATATCGTCTATATAATATAGTCTTCTCCTGCCTCGCCCGCTGCTGCCCTCAGCAGTGTATTTCAGTCAAATCTGCCTGTTCTGCTCCCCACTCTGTCTCTGGTGGATCCTCTCACCCCCGCACTTCTGGCCTGTACCCCAGTTCTTGTATGAATAAAAAAATAAAAATCATAAAAATAAATAAACGAACAAATAAATAAATTGACAATTTGCACATGGCAAGGGTAGCTTTATTTGGAATATGAATATAGTTTAATCCCTAATCTTGATGGACAGTTTATTGTACTTAAATTTTTGATGTCAGATTCTCCAAAAAGGGCATCATAATTAATAACATGTATAAAGCAGTGAATGTTTATAATTTTCTAAGCAACTTCCTTCTCTCCCTCCCTCCCTTCCTTCCTCCCTCCCTTCCTTCCTCCCTCCCTCCCTCCCTCCCTCCCTCCCTCCCTCCCTCCCTCTGTCTCTGTCTCTCTTTCTTTCTTTCTGACCCCTTTATTGAGGAGTTTCAAGGGAAGAGCAGAAGGGATGGAGAGCTGATGTCCTGGAACTGGTGGGAATCTCCCCAGCCACAGAAAACCATGTCCTTTATCAGATCAAAACCCTGATTGCTTCTAAATCCAACCCCCTTCTGATTTATCTCTTTATGTTCCATGCCACCTTAAAGAGAACTTTCTTTTATTTTTCTTTTTAAAGATTTGTTTATGCATACAAGAACTGGGGTAGAGGCC
Source organism: Galemys pyrenaicus (assembly GCA_019455555.1). NCBI lineage: Eukaryota > Metazoa > Chordata > Mammalia > Eulipotyphla > Talpidae > Galemys > Galemys pyrenaicus. Next base: position 23,601,882 of record JAGFMF010011830.1, on the reverse strand, counting down.
AGAGGTGTGGTGGGTAAAAGGATTCACCAGAGACAGAGTGGGAACAAAACAGGCAGGTTGACTGAAGGGAGCAGTGGGCAAGGCAGAAGAGGTCTGCTGTGCCATGTGGGTCTCCTCCCTGATGGGCCAGGGGAGGCTGTGGCTGCTTCATAGTATGGTGCTTAACCCCTTCTGCCACCAGGGAGGACCAAGAGAACTTTCTTTTAAGTCAGGTTCTTGGTCCTGTCCAGAAATATATTCATTTCTAATATAGTCTTCTATGAATGACTTTTCCTTTTGCTCTTTCATCTACTTATCCAAATCCTGGCCACTTTCTAAGGTTCATCTTAGCTCCTACCATTACTTCAGAACCTGTTCAACTTACCTACTTATTTTAGTGCTATAAGCAATCAAGTTCTAACATAGCATTGTGTTGCATTATTAGTGTTATTTTTATCTCATTGGAAGATTATAGACTCTTTAGATCAGGCATCTCATGATGCAATGCTTTTATCTTTCCCAGAGCCTAACACAGTGCTGAGCTCAAAAACGAACTGTTGAATTTTAGTAGTATATAAATAGGGTATTTCCTTACTCTCTCAAATTAAAAATTAGTAAACATAAGATTATATTACTTTGATCTATAGGGAAAAGAATATCTTTGGCTGAATGTTAGATATGCTTTTATTTGTTTAAAAAATGTAAAATTCAAACAAGATAAAGAGGAATTAACATTTACTGAATTATTTTGGCTTTCAATCAGTTTGTTCTGAATGCCTGATAAGATGGAAGTAATGGAAAAAATGCTTGGTGTAAAAGACATGGGATGAGGCTGACTCTGTCATTTAATGTGAAGTTCTGAGAAAAGTCCCAAAGCTGAGTCTTGGCTTCCTTATATGTTATTTGGGGTTAATACACCTCAAGACTGTGATGAATATTAAATAAATAATGTATATGGAATGCTTGGTATACTTAAGAGTGATGCATAAATCTTGCTTAATTATTGTGCTCCCATCTTGAATGATAGCTGTGAGTTTGCATTTTATAAGCATATAGATTTCTATATGTTACATTTTGTGATCCATTGATAGTAATGTCTCTGGTATTTCTAGGTCAGACTGGCTTTCTTGCTTCCCAGGAGCAGACAGACTTCTGTACTAACAAAATAATGAGTGACCTCTGATAAGGGCCCCTAAGGGGGACACCCGGACCTAGGAGTTGTCAGTCATTGACATCTAAGCTCAGACCTCAAAGATGAATAAAGTTTGTCCAGATATGCTAAAGATGGATATATGTCTTTTCATTTTTTTTAAAGATTGATTTTTATTTATTTATGCATATAAGAACTGGGGTATAGGCAAGGTGGTAAAAGGATTCACCAGAGACTGAGTGGGGAGCAGAACAGGCAGATCTACTGAAATACACAGTGGGTGAGACAGGAGAGGTCTACTGCACCATGTGGGTCAGCTCCCTGGCCTGGGATGGAACTCACACAGCTGTGGCTGGTGATAGCTTGATAGCGCTGAGACTTTAACCCCTGTGCCGCCAGGGGGAGGCCCTATCTTTTTATTCTTAACTCTGATAGAAATGGTCCTTTATATTAACAGCTGACTAGACCTTTTTGCTTGGTGGTAATATCTCTTCTTCCTCATTTAACACAGACATATTTTATTAATTAGAACCAGAGCAAGAATTGTTTTCTTTAGACATTTATCCATTTTGTTGTGTTCTTTTTTGTCTGCATTTACTTTTTGTAACTAACAGCTGGCTCCTTCATGTTTTCTTTACAAACCAATAAGAAGGAGAACTGAAAAATTGGTTTTAGGAAGGATTTTATTTTGTCTATAAAAACATTACTCTGGCATGATTTCAAGTACTTGTAATATGTATATTCCTATTTAAATTAGGAAGAATTGAAAGAAACCTGAGAAAATATTAGGAGGTGGGAGTTTCAAAATCTCCCAGTAGATAACTAATAGACAAATGGATATGCTGCACTGTTATAGGCAGAAGACATTAAAAGAAGAAGGTGAAAGTACATGAAAAACGGCTAGGTTAGGGTACATGAATTAGTGATTGAGAAGCAATTCTCTTAAAAATATAGTATGCATCCTTAAGGAGGGTAGAGCTTGGGTGTACGATCTCACCAACTACGCTTTGCTTAATGAGTTTTTTAAATCACATAATTTTAAAATCATGTATCAGAATTTTGTAAAAACTCCAATATGCTTTATTAAGTTTAGTTCCCTTAAATTAAAAAATGTTTCCACTTATCCCCTATAAACATGTGGAACATCTGAGGGATAGTTTACAAAGAGATAAGGCCTTGAAAAATATCAGACACTAAGATAATGGAAAAATACAGGCAGATACAGTGTTTGACTTAAGACTTTTGAAAACGCTATTCAGAACATATGTGGGGGTATCAATTTTCATCAGATCACTATGTAATAGTAGTAGTTTAATGCAGTTGTCAAAGAAGGTAATTAGGGAGAGGATATTATAATTTTTTTCCTGGGTTTTTTAATGCAAGTTAATTTGGTTTGTGTTAGAAATATATGCTTACTATAACATTTATTTGTTGATATCTTAAAATAACATTTTCCCCTCAGTTTTCTACTCTTTTTTTTCCCCACAAGATCATGTTTGCGTACTGTAGAACCTTTTTCAGGATTCTAACTTTCAAGGTTGGCAACAATTCCTATATATTGTAAAACACTGCCTAATTAAAAAATAAAGGGAGGGGAAGTCAAATTATTAGATGAATGTCAACAGGCACTTATTTTGGGATGTGAAAGAAATCATCTGTGAACTAAGAACCTTTTTTTTTTTTTTCCTAGCAAAGACCTTTAAGGTTCTAAAACAGTAATTTGAATCTGAATGCTATCATACCTGATCTTCCTTTACAAATATTTTGTATCACCCACTGTGCTATCTGGAAGATAAATCTGTAATATAACCTTCTCACTTTCATATCTCTTTTCCTTACTTATAGTATGAAGGAGAAATAAAAAAGAAGATAATGTATAATATTTCAATATATAAGTGCTTAGCTGTTACTATGTTATAAAACTTCATGAAGTAGTGTTGATGTGAGAGCTACAGTGTAGACTGATGTGGATGGATGGTATTGGTGACCCAGAGGCCATGAGTGTCTTTGTGCTGGCAATCTGATTTTCCAAAATCAAGTAACTTTTAATAAAAAGTATAGTCTTTATTTATAATACAGATTGAACACTGAAAAAGTTTCCTTTGAAACTGTGAAACAAAATGCTTTCTGTCTTTTTGTAAAACTATGGCAAGAAATTTCCAGGCACCCTCTTAAAGTTTTGAAATATCTTTAGGTAATGTAATGTCCTCTTCCCCACTTTGAGAACCACTGCCGTGTAAAATCATAGTGTTCTTAGCACCACTGACCAATTAGGGTAATATTTTTACTAAACATTTTATTAGTAGTGCTAGGTTTTCTTTGAGCTATTTATTTTTTTCTCTACTTGTCCTTAGGGACCAGCACATGTTGTAAACCAATAGGTCACTGACAGAGATACTTTTATTGTGGATTAGAATTTTACTCCTGATGAAATAAAGATCTGAGTATATCCATAATCAAAAATACTAATAATATAAAAGATTTTTCCTTATTTTTTAATCTCCTTAAGTGATTGTTGAGTGCTTAAGTAAATTAATAATAATATGTTGCTTCTAACTAATTTTAAAATAAAATGTATGACACTAGCGACACAAAGAATGGATGGAGAAATTGAAGTGCATACTTGCAAAGCTTATAAAATACACATAAAGTGGGATAATATCCCTTGGAAGGTAGACTGTGATAAAAGATGTATAGTAGAAGTTGTAACCACTAAAAATACAACAAAACCCAAAAGAGTATACCAAGAAGGCAATAAAGAGATAAAATCAAATTATAAGAAATAATCCACCCACAGGAGGTTGGGGGAGGAGTGAACAGTTTTTAAGAACGAAAGATTTATTTAAATTGGGTGGTAAGGGAATATTTTTGAGAAGTTGTATTTGAGCTGATTTTGAAGGAATAATAAGGTTTGAACAAGGAATACCAAGCCTGAAGTACTACGAACTGAGCAGAAACAGGATACTACTGGCTTAGACCCAATCAAGGTCAAGTTATGAGTTGCCTTTTTTTCCCTAGTGATGATAATTTTGTCGGTTTCTGTAATTTTTATTTTATTTTATATATTTTTTACATTATTTTTCATTTTTATACATTGTATATTTCTCATCCCCGTGAAATTCCCATCACCAATTCACCCGTGCACCATCACCATAGTCCCTTGTGCACTCCTCCACCCATTTTGATCCTTCTCCCACCTCCTCCCCTTGGGAATGTGTTGGGATTTATAGTTGTCTGTTGATTTTGAGTTTTTATTTATTGTAATTGATTTTTCCCCCCTTAGTCCCTTGTTGTTTCCTCTATGTTCCTCCTATAAGTGACACCATCCAGTATTTTTCCTTTTCTTTCTGGCTTATTTTGCTCAGTATAATCCCGTCTCGTTCCATCCATGTTGCTGTGAATTGCATGAGTTTATCTTTTTTGATTGCTGCATAATATTCCATGGTGTATGTGTACCACATCTTCTTGATCCAGTCATCTATTTTTGGGCATTTGGGTTGTTTCCATAGCCTGTCTATTGTGAAAAGTGCCATGATAAACATAGGTGTGCAGGTGTCCTTTTGAATTAATGTTTTTGTGTCCTTTGGGTAAATTCCTAGGAGTAGGATTGCTGAATCATATGGGAGTTCCATTTTTAGAATTTGAGGAACCTCCACATAGCTTTCCATAGTGGTTGGACTAGTTTGCATTCCCACCAACAGTGTAGTTCCTTTTTCTCCACATCCTCACATCCTCGACAGCAGGATTTGTCAAGGATTTGTTGTTGCTAATTTTTTTGATATGTGCCATTCTCACTGGTGTGTGATAGTCTCTCATAGTGGTTTTGATTTGCGTGTCTGATTACAAGAGATGTTGAGCATTTTTTCATGTGCCTGTTGGCCATTTGCATTTCCAGAGGTGTTTTTTGACTAATTGCTTTACTCCTGAGAGGTTGGCCTATATATATTCAAAGGGTTGGTGATCTTTTTTCAAAAATTCAACTCAATACTTGAGAGAATAAAAAGTTTTTTACCAGTACTTAGGATATCTTCCACTTCCCCCATTACACTTCTGTCTCACTTTAGAGTCCCCAGCTTCACTCAGCATGTTTTTACCCCTTTTCTTTGACATTGCAGGTGAAAAGGGTCAGTTTTGACTTTGTCACTAAATTCTGTACTTGATAATCTTAAGTTGTTGCATGATAAAGTGGAATGAATTGATCTTTGATTTTTCTGTGATGGCTCAGCATACTTTATACCTTTTTTTTCTCCTCAATTCAGAGACATGAAAAATGCTGTTATTGGAAACAACAAACAGAAAGCCAACCTCATTGTTTTAGGAGCTGTTCCAAGGTATGTTTGTTACCATCACCTTTTTTGCTATTCATTCTGAGTTTCTAATATATTTCTTATTCTCAATTCAAGTAATTTGTAAGCTTTTTAAAATTTTCTTTTTAAAAATTATTTTGCTTTCTTATTTTTTAAGCTTTTTAAAAGACCCATTTTGATCTTAATTCATACAAAAATGATAAATGCAAAATTAATCCTTTTTAAAATTTCTTTAAAATACAAAAAGTAACATCTTTTGTGTTGTCATATTTTTTAAAAATTTCAACTTTTTAAATAAATATTTTGAAATATTTGAAGCATATCTTAAAATGAAATTAAAGTATCAGAAAATGGAATCTGAAGCAAATGTGCTAATACTGATTGGAAGTTCAGGAAGCTCACTGACCCTGCAATAAAAGGATATGTTGGTTAGACAGACAATATATACACCAGCCTGATTCTTTCTTCTCTATCACCTCAGAGGCCTGGCAGTTTTTGTGTTATCAAATAACTTCCTAGGATCTTTAACACTTTTATTTGAAAGACTGTTTGGATTGTAATCCTGTGTTTCTTTCTTTCTTTTTTTTTTTTTTTTTATTTCCAGTTTTCAGAATTTGCTGTTCATTTACGTTAATACAGAAAGTTTGATTTCTTCTGATGACCTCCTTTCGGAAGGCAATCACAATTGTGTAACTTCCTTTATGCCTTTGCTACTCAGAACTAAATTTTATGTGCATTTGCTATGTTTTTCGTTCAATTTTTTGTTTTTGTTTTTGTTTTTCCTCTTCTCTCTTTTGATACAGGATTAATGATTTTATTGTTTTGGTCAAAACTGGCTACAAATATATACCTTGGTAACCATAAAGCTCTTGCATTTCTTAGGGGATTAGTGTTCAGTATATCTGAATATAATTTAGGAAGCATGGAGCTTCTAGTTTAGAATATAAATGAAATGGATATAAATGATGGGATTAGAGTTTGGGGAGCAGTTGTTTGGCACACTGGACTGGAGTGGAAATGGGAGGAATCTCCTGATTCCCCAAATGGGAGAATTAGAGAAGAAAGTCTCCCTTTCTTGAAATGCTGCATGTGGTCTGAGCACTCCATGTAGACAAGATGTCTGTGATCTCTGAACTACAGCTTTGGATATTCAAGGACTGTTTCTAGTCTGAACTTAAAGTCCAGCAGTACTTGGCACTGGAAGTCTTCATTTTCTGAGGTGTCTGAAAACACAGACTGTGTGATACTGGTTTCTGGGAAGACTACCCATAAGAAACTTTCAGATTTACAGTTACAATAAACTCTGAGATTATATCATAGTTCTTTTGTTCAAACTGAAGAAATCTTAAAGATTTTTTTTAACCAGGTAGTCCTTTATTATATTAGCAGCTGATAGAAATAAATTGCCATTCCCTAGTTCTGTATAAGTTTACCAACTATTTTTATTATCTGGGATATATCGGTAGCCTTTTAGTTTTAAGTTTTTTAGTCTCTTCTATTTATCAAGTTACTTCTTTTTAGATTGCTGTACTTGCTTCAGCAAGAAACTTCAAGTACAGAACTGAAAACTGAATGTGCAGTGGTATTGGGAAGTCTTGCAATGGGCACTGAAAACAATGTCAAGTCTCTACTGGATTGCCATATTATTCCTGCCTTATTGCAAGGTATGTTGGGATATCATTTTTCTAGAATTAGTTTGCAATGTTTTAAATATAGAGGCTGGGAGGATAGCTTGGAACTTTTTTCTGTTAATAGGACTGCTGTCCCCAGACCTGAAGTTCATTGAAGCTTGCCTCCGATGCCTGCGCACCATCTTTACTAGTCCCGTCACTCCAGAGGAGCTATTATATACAGTGAGTTTTAGATATTTTTAAACCGCTAGTTATATTTCACTAGCAGCATACTTCTGATTTACTTAGCATCCAAAGTCCATCATAACTGTGTTGTGTTATGTTATAGATAAGAAATATTTATAAATGTCAAATTTTTGCTAATTTATAAATATCAAATGATCTAGACTTTATAAAGACAGGAAAGGTAGTCTCAGATCTTGAGAAATTTGTAAGCTTTTTAAAATTTTCTTTTTAAAAATTCTTTTGCTTTCTTATTTTTTAAGCTTTTTAAAAGACCCATTTTGATCTTAATTCATACAAAAATGATAAATGCAAAATTAATCCTTTTTAAAATTTCTTTAAAATACAAAAAGTAAAAATAAAAGATAGAGTATACTTACTGCTAAATAAGTGATAGGAAATTCTTCTGATTCTGGGATAAAATCCAGCAGGGTAGGCTTTGTAGAGAAGCTAGAATTTGACCTAGGTTTTGAAAAGTAGGTGTGATAAAGAGAAGTACAGAGGTAAGAGGCCTTTCTAGGAAAGGACTACGTAAGAGCAAATAGTGCAGTGGGAAAATAGTCAAATGCAGGAAAGATATCAGTGTTAGTTTCAGCTGAAGAGGTGAACAAAAACCAACTTGCATGAGGCCTACTTGCCAGGTTAGAATCAGAGAATACATGTAAAAGAAACAAAGATTATCCAGAGATCTTTGGAGCCATTCAGTGATTTCATAAACCTCAGGGAATTTTTGAGGGCTTTGTTATCTGTTGATTACATAGGATTTTTAACACTATTATTGAGAATACATAGTAAGAAATATATTTTCTTTTGTCACACTGTGCATATGTATGAGTCTGTGTGTGTGTGCATATATGAGTGAGACAGAATTCTGAAACAAACTCTTCATAAAATAATTACATAAATGTGATGTCCCCTGGTTTCTATTCTGCCCTTTATTTTTAAATGTTAGTTGTCATTCTCAAAGCTAACATGAAGAATCGGAATGTCAGGTTGAATACATGTGAATCATAGATCTTATCCAGAAGTTTGCTTTATGAATATTTCAAGAATATAAACAATCAAGAGGCATAGGCAAAGCAAGCAAGGAGAAAAGACATGTCATATGACTCCATTATATTTATATTTAACTTCCTTGCATTGGACATACATTCCTCTGACCCATAATGATACATCAGGCTGGTAAACAAGGTTTTGGATCACCTCATATAGCAGAGAGAATCTGAATTATGACACATCTCAGTTTTATCTTCAGGGATTTATGCAAATTAGTTTCAGGGATCCACGCCTCATAAATCTATAGATTGTTTACTACAGTGTTTCTCAAAATTGAGCATGAGCCAGAGTTACCTGTAAGGCTTATTAAACACAGATCACTGACCCACCTCCAGAAGTGAGTCTGGGGTGGCTCCTGAGCATTTACATTTCTAATAAGTTTCCAGGTAACTCAGATATTGCTGGCCCATGAACCAGTCTTTGAGAACTATTTGTGTACTGTAAACAGTCCTGTATCATGGACATCTATCTCAAAGCATGCCAGAGGGATGGATTCTCCGAGCAAATCTCAATCTGTCTTCCTGAAAGTGTTACTGTTATAGTTACCAAGAGATTAAGCCTTACTTATCTTCTTTACCCTAGAAGTTTCTCCTGAACCCCTATAGGAGGAGAAATTGATCCTGGCCACCTCTTTTAACTCTTTGTCCTCCTCTCTAAACTGAGTTCATGACCCATTAATGGGTCATGATTCATAATTTGGAAAACTCTGGCTTAGACTAGCTTAACTTTATTATGTGAGAAAAATTAAGACTCAGAGACATTAAGTGACTTTCACAATGAGAATGTGTAAATTATGAAACATCTTAATTTTATGCATTAGGGACAAAGAAAAATTCATGAAAAATGTTAAATGGGCTAATGACAGAGAGTAGTGTTTCCGTGTAATTAACTGACATCTGTAAGTTGGATTGTGTAGAGGTCAGTTGTTATGGCAACTTAACTAGAAGATAGTAATCCATTTGGGAGAAGGCAGAGTGTCCAGTTTGAAATTCTGTTTATCAGATGGGTGACTTTGGCCAACTTTTGTAACTATTCTATAGCACAATTGGCAGAAATGGGGTAAGAGCTGTAGGAAACTCTGGGGTAAGAGTTGTAATAGGAAAACTGAAAGACAAGAGCAAAGGAGAAAAGGAAGGAGATGGAAGTAGTTGTAGGGGACTATTATAGACTCATTTTTTATCTACTTGTCTATTGCCTGTTCCATCTTGACTGCTACCTGCTTCCATGTCTTCTGCCCATGGAGTCACTGTTATACCTGTCTCCCACTTGTAAAATAGACATGTGCTTGATATTTTCATCTGTTTTCTATGCATTTAGTGCCTGACTTTTCTGTGCTGTTTCTTAGTTTTTCATCTGATCTTTATTTATTTGTTTGTTTATTTATTTATGCACACAAGCATAATAGCTAGAGATGTGTGGGGTCAGAGGATTCACCACAGACAGAGCAGGGAGCAGAATAGGCAGATCAACGGAAGTACATTGCTGAGGGGAGCAGCAGGCAAGGCAGGAGAAGTCTGCCTCGCCATGTGGGTCCCCTCCCTGGCCAGCAGCAGGGATTGAACTTGTGCTGCAGTGGCTGCGGTTTGCTTCACAGTGCATTGCTTAACCCACTGCGCCACCAGGGAGGCCCTCATCTGGTCTTTAAAGTGCTGTGAATAATACAGAGGGTTACTCTAATAAGCAAGAGGAAAAGAATCAGTAGCCTTCTATTTTGCGGCTTAGCTTTTATATATCTTGGGTATTGTTTTCTTTTTATGGAAAACCCCAAATCTTGTTCATCCCAACAGTGGTGTTCTTTTACGTTTCCTTCCTTGCCCTATTGTCTTTTGTAAAAGTATCATCTGTGAACCAGCATTGTCAGCCTAAGATGGAATCTTAGGTCCTGCTCCAAGCACATTCATATTTCAGAAGCATAGCTCTAAGACTCATGACAGCGTTGACTAGAAAACTTGAGCTAAATCTTTTATTCCATCTGGTACAGACTAAATCCCTTTTCAACTTTTAATTCCTTTTAAATTAAAAAATAAAAATGAAAAAGGATATTTTTGGAGAGTCCTGCAACAGGGTGGATTATTTTCTCTTTAACACCATGTACGTTGCTAAGTGTCAGGAATAGGCAGAGTGGGCTATAAATGAAAGATTGTTACCATATAAATTGTCTTGTGCAGATTGAAATTAACTAACTACAGTTATTATGAGAGGTTGTTACTGGTTATTGATTATACCGTAACATGTCAGATCGAAATTGTCATGTTTTATTTTAATGTAATACTACCTCCTTAGACTGTTTATTGCAGTATATTTTATAGTTAGCTCACATTTTGTTTCAGAACAGATTTCTGTCAAGTCTTATTGAAATGATTTTCAAATGATTTTGTTTTATTGTGGACTATGGGAAGATGTTTAATGGCTATATTTCTTTGTTTTGCAGTATTTAAAGAGATTTGATTTACTGTCAGTATGATAAAAGCCTAAAATATATACCTGCTCATGGAAATAACCTGTTAGAGGTACTCACAGTACCTCAGTTCCCTGTGCTCTTTCTCTTCAACTCCAGGATGCCACAGTGATTCCACACCTCATGGCTCTGCTGACCAGGTCCCGCTACACCCAAGAGTATATCTGTCAGATCTTCTCACACTGCTGTAAAGTAAGAACCACAATATATGTTCTCGCAGTGTAAATTTCATATGCCCTTGGGAGATGTGCTTTCTTAAGTGTCTTCCCAGAGATAATCTGGGAGAGATATAGACCTATGTATATATACCACCCCTACCCCTTTTTTAACACAACTGGTAGCATAGTATACATACTCTTCTGTACCTCACACTTTTCACTTATCTTGAAGGCTATTATTTATCATAGTACATAGGAGCTCATTCTTAAAAAAAAAAAAAAAAAAGCCACATAGTTCTTTACTATGTATATGTACAAAATTTAATTAACTAGTTCTCAATTGTTGAACATTTGGCTTTATTCCAGTCTTACATTGTTACAAAAATAGCTACAATGGATAACTTATATGTAAGACATTTTGTAAGTAATGTAATTGCTGAGTTGGCATACATGCATTTCTAATTTTGCCACATATTGTCTTATATAAGGTGATACTGTTTTATACTTCTACCAGCAATGTGAGATCATGACCATTTACCCACACTCCAATTTCCACACTGTTGAAAATTGTTTTGTGTTCTCATAAGGAGAAACGAGATTTTTGTCTGCTCATTATTGCGAGAGGTTTCTGTTTTAAAGGACCCCAATCTAAACAGAAAAATATTATGAAGTACTGTTTAGTTTGCTTCATCATTTGCATGTTAAGTGTACTCTCTTTTGATATCCCTGGGTGATTATTTATTTGAGAGCTTTCTTAATTTCTATATATTTTATAACATCTAACCATGAGGATGATCCCATAGGTGATTCGTGACACCATTACCTGCCTGTCTGTCATATAAATGCAAAGTGAGAATTTGGGGCAACTACAGGAAAGGGAAGGACAAGTAAATATCTACATAGCAAACTAGAAACATAATAGTTCTCTGCTATTTTAGAATAGTTCCCAAAAAAGTTAAAATTAAATCACTTGGTTCCAGAAAAGTAACTAGATTAATAACTTAAATGTTTACATCGTAAATCCAAGCTAATTACCCCAGCCTGTTTAGTTCTGTTTAAGACATTGAGAATTTAAGATTTTTGTCAAAAACCTTCGACATTTTTCTTCTTGGTTGATTTGACAATATTTAAGTCAATGCACAGAATTGGGAATGTTAAACAATGCCATAATCTTTTGAGATAAGCATAGTAAATCTTTGAGAAAAAGAATTTTATTCATTTTATTTGCTAAAACTGAACTGAACCAATAGGGTATAGAATTTTCCAGCAACAGAATGCTGTCTAATAGTGTGCCATGGCAGATAGGTAAAGGAGGATATTCCAAACTCTGTGCCTCATTAAAAATCTTTCAGCATCTAGGGCCTCCCTGGTGTCACAGGGGCTAAAGTCTCAGTGCTGTGAAGCTGTCACCAGCTACTGCTGCATGAGTTTGATCCCTGGCCAGGATGCTAACACACAGGGCACAGCAGACCTCTCCTGTCTCGCCTGCTGCTCTTCTCAGCAGTTTATTTAAGTAGATCTGCCTGTTCGGCTCCCCACTCTGTTTCTGGTGAATCTTCTCACCACCTGTACCTCTGGTCTGTGCCCCAGTTCTTACATGCATAAATAAATTTTTAAAAAATTTTTTAAAATCTTTAAAAGCAAAATCTTTCAGCATCTGTACCTGTGGGCTTAAGGATACAGCATCTAACCACATAACCACAGTTATCCCAAAGCTGGACCTAGAGGTGTAACTACACATCATATTATTATGTTAAACTATTGGAAATTTAAATAGTTGTTTCTGAAATTACCCTTTTAGGATTACTCATCAAAAACTTTTCAATGCTTTTATTTTTATTTTTCTATGGAGTTCCATAGTTTTTTATTCATGTTAATTTTTTTTTAAGATTTATTTACTTATACATTCAAGAGCTGGGGTACGGGCCAGAGTTGCAGGAGGCAAGAGGATTCACTAGAGACAGAGTGGGGAGCAGAACAGGCAGACTGACTGAAACACACTGTTGAGGGTAGCAGTGGGAGAGGCAGGAGAGGTCTGCTGTGCCATGTGGGACCCCACCCTCGCCCTCCCTCGACGGGGAACTCAAGCTGCTGTGCGTTGGATGTGGTGGATGTTTCACAGTGCTGCGCTCAACCCGCTGTGCCACCAGGGAGGCCCCATTCATGTCAATTTTTTGACAATATAAGATTACTACCCTCAGGTGTGGTCACTTAGTTTTCCCATCACCAAAGCACCCATAGTCCTCCGTGATAGTCATTGTCTCAACATTTTTAGACCTACTCAACTGTTTTAGCTGAAAACATAGATAAAAGAATACCATTGAATTACTGACTCTTGCTGGAGAGAAGCTTACAGCTGAGTGAGAATTTATAGGCAACCTCAGAACTAAAGAAACTTGCCATAAGCTAGTTTTCCCATAATCTGATAACTACAGCAAGCATTCATTATAAAAGAAGCACTTCCTCTCCTTTGTGGTCATACAGAAGAATATGTAAAAACAAGAGTAAGAAAGGAATTAGTGGCTGATCCAAATAGAGAGGAGGAGCTGTTGTTTGATTCTCATCAAGACTCTCTTTTAGTCTGGACATCAACCTTGATGGGCCTGGGTTAGTGAGCCAAATTTTAAGTAATGAAATCACCAGAATTTAAGTTTATAAAATATAGTTAAACCTCAAAAAACATAACAGCATTTAAAAACCCAATAGTAATAGTAATAGCTTAAAATGAAATATTAATTTTTCTAGATACACTAACCTGTGTCTTTGAAAACCCAGAATAATAGAAGTTTAGGACTTGTTTATAAATTTTGCATATATTGGTATCAGTAGTAAATAAATTTACATGCTTTATGTAGGGAAGACAGAAATAGAGAAGAGATTAATAAATAAAGCATTGTGTTATAAGCTAATCATATCTTTTATTCTCTCCCTGATTTATTAATAAGCAAAAACAGGCTAGTAATATTAATTGCAGTTCTAACTTCTAAGTTGTTGACACTTTTTAAAGCAGTTACCCAGAAATATGAGACCTGTCTTTTGGAGTTTAAGATTATAAGGGCTCAAGTGCTTCCCACTATCCATGCTGGCTCACTAACCCATTAAGTTATTAAGTTTCTCAAACTTAGTAACAAACTTATACACACCTAAACACAAGGTTGATGTAGAGACTAAAAGAGAGTCTTGATGAGAATCAAACAACAGCTCCTCCTCTCTATTTGGATCAGCCACTAATTCCTTTCTTACTCTTGTTTTTACATATTCTTCTGTATGACCACAAAGGAGAGGAAGTGCTTCTTTTATAATGAATGCTTGCTGTAACCTTTGGTGCAAATAATTTAAAGGATTAAAAAATATAATGATCTTATAAGCAGTGAGAACTGGTATGTACAGAGAATTGCATTATATTTGGTCTTTTCACCATCACTTATTACTCCTTACTACTCTATCAGTTAGTATTTTCCATAGGTCATCCACCTCTTAGGAAAAAGGCATGCACAGACATATTCATTGAAGTGATGTGTGTAATAGTATAGTATATATGTGTATGTATGTATAATAGTATGTATATATGTGTGCTAACATATGTATATACTATATAGTATATATAATCCAATAGTATATATAATCCAAATGTGTAGCTATCAGGTACTAAAGTAAGGGACATTTTTATGATGAAATAAGGCCAATTAAAGAAATGAGAAAACTGTATTGATATGAATGATCTGAGATCTATTTTCTATAGAAAATATATAGGAGTTAAGAATTTGCTGGTATGTTGGTCTTAATATAATATAGACTTTGATTTATAATGATGCACATATGAAACTTTTATAATGTTAAAATTCAATGTTACATCTATAAAAAATTTAAAAATAGCAATAAAGAATACCTTTAATAGTATATAAAATATAAAATATTGTTGCTTATAACTAGAATATGGCTATTATTTAGAAGCGAGAAAGCTAATCTGCCCACTTCAAATTATTGTTATTTTGGTCCAGAAAAGAATAAATGTCTGCAAGATACTTGTTAACTTGACTAAATAGTGAGTTGGAGAAACTGGTTTGAGAACTTTTGGTTTTTTTCTGGACCAACAACCGATTTCTTCTGGTGAACCCAGAATGTTAGCCTACCTTTTGGTGCTATTTTTTCTCTTCTGGGTAATGATAAGTAATGAAATGCTATCCTTGTCCTGACTTTGACTTTCCATTAATTGAATAGATATGTAAGACATAAAACAAATAAGAATTGTATCAAATTTAAAGACTTTGCATTAATCTTTCATTTCTTCCACTTTGAAAATCTTTAGTAAATTGCTCAGTAGAAAACAGAGTTGTTGAAATTTAAAATACCTTGATTTCCCTATTTCTCTACCTTTCCACACTACAAAGTGATAGTTTTAAGATGAGAAGTGAAACAGAAACCAAAACACATTCATTTCTCAGTTATAGAATGTTGTGTTTCTCTCCATCCCTGACTCAGACTCTGATCCAGTTCCTCTTGTAATTAGTTTTAGATTCCCCTGACTAGCTCATCAGTCTCAAGTTGTAAGAATGACTGCCACTGTCTCCTGTAAGCATAGTCCAAGAGTGTGTGGAATTCATAGTGGTTCTGTTGCTGTGATGATATGCTACTTAAGAATTGCAAATGGTTCTTGGTGCCAACATAGTTTTTGTGCCCCCTTCCATCTACTGTCGAGGTAAGGAAGCGGTAGTTTGATAGACTGGGATGAAGTCAGATATGGCGGTCTCTTGCAAGACTGGAAACAGTGTCTGCCCTACTTTTTGGGGATAGGTTCATAGAATAAAAGGTTACAGCATTATAGTGAATGTGGTTTTTACATTTAAGTAAAAGTTATATTGGAATGAGTCATTAATCTTCTCATGTATTATATTCTCTTCTCTTACAGGGTCCAGATCATCAAACAGTTTTATTTAACCATGGTGCAGTTCAGAATATTGCTCACCTACTAACCTCAGTATCATACAAAGTAAGATGTTAAAGATTATGGTTGGATTTTTATATTTATTTTGGTTTCTAGTGTCTTGCTCCAGCAGGAGAACCACATATTTATCATTTCTCTGATACTGTGATCAAGAGTATTATTTTGTCAGCAAAATGTTATAGGGTATTGTTTTACCTAAAGAATACTCTTAAACACAGTTACCCTTGTCTTTTCCTTTGTTCCCCCAGGATATAATTGTGTCCTGATTTGTTACTGGTGTTCGCCTGTGGTCTCTAATAGTCTCTTTTGGATAGGTTCCAGTGCCAGCGCTGAACTTGAGGTGATGCTTTGAAGTATATAGGAGCAATTACTTACTGTATCAGGAAAGACTGGATTTCACAGTTGAGACCTTTATTCAGCCATAGTTTCTCAAACTTAATAACAAACTTATACACACATAAACACCAGCATTTAAAATGTGTTCTCTTTTGTGTTAAAAAGTTAAGGGTTTTCTGACTCACATAATCTTCTTGACTGTCTTTTATATATAGGTAAGTAGTATTGTGATATATCACGCATATATTTGAAACTGGTTTCAAAGCGATTGTTTACCAAGCAAGTTTTAGCCTTTGCCCTTACTGTGTTATATTAGAGCTAGGCACACCTATAGTTTCCTGAGCTGGGAAGCAGCCATTTTTTTTATTTTATCCACTTCTACTGATCCTAGTTTGTGCTTTATTTAGGTCCTTAGCTTCCTTGCAGGTGGGACCTGATAATAGGTATATTTTCCCTTCCTTAGACATCCAAAGTTCAGTCTTGATGAAGACTAAGTTGAGCCAGCTTGAACCTAGCCAGAGGTAAGGGAAGGAAATATATAGTGTAGACTTGTTCCACATGGAGGCTGAAACCAGTCAGCATTTGCACATCAAAAAAGTTTCTGAGTGACTATTTATTGTCCCTCTACTTCTCTAGCCTCTAGCTTCATTGATTTCACTAACTCTTCATTTCTTTTCTACACTAAATTTCCTTATCTACTATAACAAATTTAACAAATTCCAGGTTGTCAAAGGGGAAGATTTTGCTAACATCACTCTTTAGCCAAGACTTGCTCCATCTTCTGTGTGTCATTCACAATTTCTAGTTCTTACCCCTGGACACATGCATGCGTCTCCACATATTACACTCCAGCTTCCTATACTGTGAATGCCTGCCAATATCAGGTTCCACATAAGAACGTCATATGTAGTCTCAGGCTTGGAGGATCAGATCATCTGAAAAGTGAACATAAAGAATGAAAAATAACAGCTGGTCAGAGCACCTACAGATTGTAAACTATCAGTATATCATCTGTGGTCAAGAGATTGGACCCTTGGTATCATCTCAGACAATCTGGTTGTGAGGCATAGTAGTAGCACAATTCATAGGTATTTTCAAAGTTAATTTAGTCCTTTTCAAACTTATAACTATTTCTTTTTCTGTTCTGTTTGCCCCAACCCCACCCCATACACAGCTACAAGAGTACTCTTTGTTGTTGTTGTCTTCTCTAGTTTGTAGTTTGGAAAGTAGAAGCACCCACCTTGAAAAACAGCTGATAATTTGTTGTTACAAAGTTCTCTTTGCCTTACCAGCATTGAATTCTGCACAGTGTTCTTTCAAATGTGATGAGGGATTTGTCTAGTTCAATTTTAATTGCTTCTTCTTTACTATTTTTTCTTTACAGTTATTTCAAAATTAATTTTAACTTTTGTAATTAATTTTAATTCTTACTACTCTTTTTAACTATACACAGTAATACTTTTACTCCCTTTACATATGCTTTGAATACTTTAAGCAGACTTAAACAGTTCACTTAAACAGTTCTTTCTTCAGAAGCGTTTAGATTCTGAGATTTTAAAATTCATATTTGCAGAATTAAAATGTGCTTTTTTGTTGTTGTTCTTTTACTTTTATAGGTTCGAATGCAGGCACTGAAATGCTTCTCAGTTTTAGCTTTTGAAAATCCCCAGGTATCGATGACCCTAGTAAATGGTAGGCTGGAACTTTCAGTGATATCTATATGATTTAATTTATGAACTTTGTAGATTTAAAGAACTTTCTTAATTTTTTGTTTTGTTTTGTTTTTAATTTCTAGTTTTGGTTGATGGAGAATTGTTACCACAAATTTTTGTGAAGATGTTACAGAGGGATAAGCCTATTGAGATGCAACTCACCTCAGCAAAATGGTAAAATTTAAGACAATGTGGGAAGGGAGAATGCTTATCACTGTCTTAGAGTATTTTAGGACAGTCTAGTTAGCACACTGTCAGTCCTCATCTTGTTTTGGGATTTTGAAATATGAAAGTGATGGGGTAGTTTCACATTTTCTTAAATGGATGTGAATTTTTCACTCAGGTTACAGTTACTAGTAGTATACAAACCAGGAGAACTTTCATATTACACCTAAAACTGTCTACAGAAAATGAATTTATACATTCTCAACTTTTTTTTCCCAGTTGAACTCATACAGAATAGATCAGATTTAACCAACACATGAGTATTAAAATATAAAAAAAGTATTAATCACACTATAAATATAACGTGAGAATTAATTGAACTTGATAACCAGTACATGATTTCAGAGAATGTGATTTGTCATCTTTAGGGGGAAAAAATTCTCCAAGAGATGTGACATTTATAATAATTCTGTGACGGTCTTGTTAGCATAGTTGCTGGCTCGTAGAGACATTTGATACATATTAATTCTGTAATTGTCAATATATTTATAGGAAGATTGGGCACCTCTTGTGTATGCTTCTATGCTAAATTTCAGTATTCAATTCAGTAAATACTGAATTTCATTTCAGTATTTAAGAAGCTGTGACTAATATTTTGGCAAGAATGAGGAATTTTCAGTGAATTACTTATGCACCATAAGTAATTCTTTGGTTTAATTTGTATTTTTTTTTTGTTTGCTTGCTTTTTGTTCTTTTTTTTTTTAAATATGAGAAATTATTCATGCATTTTTATTATTTATTTTAAAAGATTTATTTATTTATGCATACAAGCACCGGAGTACAGGCCAGAGGCGCGGGAGATGATAGTATTCACCAGAGACAGAGTGGGGAGCAGAACAGGCAGATCAACTGAAATACACTGCTGAGGGAAACAGCAGGCAAGGCAGGAAAGGTCCACCTCTCGTGCCATGTGGGTCCCCTCCCTCTCTGGCCGGGGATCGAACTTGTGCTGCCATGCAGCAAATGCTTCACAGTGCAGTGCTCAACCCACTGTGCCCCCAGGGAGACCCCTGTCTTAACTTTAAAACTGAGCATTTATCTAGTAATGTTCTCATATAATTGATTTCAAAAAAGAATGTGGTGACAACAAAGAACTCAATAGTGTAAGTAAAGAATTTTACTGATTTGTTTATGGCTTCCTGTAGAAGCCAGAACATAGGATGTTTTTCCCCTAGTTTACTAAAGGAATCTAATTTGAAAAAGAAATTAAGTTCTGAAGTGCTTTATTTCAAGTACCTGCTTAAAGGAATACAAATTAGTTTTGTTCTTATTTAAAGCCAAATATAGTTATATAGGTAAATTATTTTTCAGTAGAACCAAATCACTGACTTAACTCTCAAAGCTACTACTGATAACTTCTGAATAATTAGTTCATTTCTGCTGGATTGCTGTCTTCCAAGTTAAATACTACTTCTGTGATGTTTCTACAATGGTTGTGGAATAGCAGTGCAACTTTGCTTAAACGTATATATTTTGTTAATGCTATATTTTACTTTTAACAGATTATTTTTATTATAGAGAAATTTAAAAAGAAAAAGTATAAAGAGCCCCAGTGTGCCCAGGACCTAGCATCAGCATTTATCCATTCATTAGACCATTTATTTTAAAAATAAGTTTCTGAAAAAAAGTTTGTAGACTATTTTTAAATCTGGCTTATTGTCTGTATGTATGTTTCCTTTGACTATTTAATTCCTAGAACCTCAAATAAAGGAATGCCAAAGCCCAAGTCTAAGATAAGTGAGAGTATTTGTTTTTTTATTTTTTCCATACAATCTTAAAGGCAAGTAATTTTTCTTTCAAAGTTTTAAAACACAGCAAAAATTTACTTTCTGCCATCTTATTCCAGTTTAACTTACATGTGTAGAGCTGGAGCAATTCGGACAGATGACAACTGTATTGTACTAAAGGTGAGCTAATTAATTCTTTCTAAAAATGTGAAAAGCTATCCAGTGATATAAATGGTGAAATAAATATTGGTGTTTCTATTTTTGTTAACGCTTTTTCATTATGGTATGTGCACATAGCATAAAATAATATTAAAACAGCATGTTTTTAGTAAATGCCATATAGTATCAATAAATAAGTTTTAAAAGTCAAAGTGAAATAATGCTTTCATTGTCACACCTTCTTCATTTTTTTTTTTTAAAAATTTCTTTTTATTTATGCATACAAGAACTGTGGTGTAGGCCAGAGATGTGAGGGTGAGGGGTTTCACCAGAGACGGAGTGGGAAACAGAACATGCAAATCTACTGAAATACTCTGCTGAATGGGCGAAACAGGAGAGGTCTGCTGCACCATGTGGGTTAGCTCCCTGGCAGGTGATTGAGCTCCTGTTGCAGTGGCTGCTGATAGCTTCATAGCACTGAGACTTAACCCCTTGCGCCACAAGGGAGGCCCACTTTTTCATTTTTATGACAATTAAGCAGATAAAAAAATTATAAGAACATGTAAAACTCAGGTGAAATAAAAAACAAATTTTAATCGTTGATATAAGTTGTAGACAATTTACTAGTAATCAGATACTTATAAATAATCAAAAGGTGTAATAAGAAAGAGTAAATAAACTGAAAACAGTTTTCTGGTGTATTAAACGCATTTTTAGAACTCAAAAACCTGGAGGAGAGACTAACCCTACAGTCCGAGGACCTGTATTTTGATCTTAGTGCTCTCACCACTGACCAACTTGGTAATCTTGGGCACATTTATTCTTTTGGTTGCTTAGATTCCTAATTCTGAAAATGGAGGCTTCTATCTATGAAAATGCTTATGCGTCCCATAGAGTTACAGTAAGCCTAATGATATATTAAATACATTAAAAATGTCTTTTTTTATTAGTTAAAATTTGTTTTACATCATTTGTAGTCTCCATAGTTCTCAGGCCACCTTTTCACCTATTAATTATGTTCATCCCTATTTTGTATCCCCTCTTACCCCCTTTTTGCTGTATGCCTTAGTTCTATAGTCAGCTTGCTAGTTGTGACTTTTTCTTGACCTTTCATTTGGTTTCTCCATATTCCACATATAAGTGAAACCATCTGGTATTTTTCTTTTTCCTTCTGACTAATTTTGGCTATCATAATTCCTTCTAGCTCCAACCATGTTGTCACAAATGACATGAGTTTGTCTTTTTTGATCACTGAGTAATATTCTGTTATATAAATGCACCATAACTTTTTGATCCAGTCATCTCTTTTGGGTAAAATATCCTATTGCCTATAAAGAACAAACGAGAATAAGTAAATTGATCCCATGTCATTTTATGAATATGAGATCTCTCGTTATCATTGTTTAAAATGAACCCAAGAATAAAAGAATATTTAGAATACTAGTGTTTGCTATAGCCTTTGGTGATTTAATTAAATATGAGGACTTCCTAAGTAAACATTTCTGTTATTTTTTTAAAATAAGGGCTTCCATGCAAGTGATTTTGATTTATTTACTTCTCTACCTCTCTTTTACTTCCTCATTAGTAAACTAGGTTAATAGTATTTCTTGACATAGCAGTTGTAAACATTAAATTTCACAATCCATGAATTTATGGTATCGATAAGTGTTAGTAACTGTTCAAGGTAAAATAAGAATAGGGCTCTCCTTTTGGAAGCTTAAGGCTCTCTTGTAAAGCCAGGTAGGAAATCAATATTGAACTAAAAAGTGGTGAACTCTGTTGTAAAGATATAATAGGAACTTAGGAAAAAATAGAACACCGTGGTAGCTGAAGACGTCTTCCTATAAAACATTTCAATTTCTACTTCCACATTATCCTTTAAAGTAAATTCATCAGCTTTATAAATAGTAAATACAGGGGTTATTTTTACTTAGAACTTAATATAGGTAAATTACCAAGACCAATGACAAAATTTTTGAAGGGCCTCAGAAGTAAAATCAGACTCACAGGTGATACCACAACCATTCCAGGGACATCTTCAGAAAATCTCAGAATTGTGATTGATGCATTTCATTCATATTACAGAACTAGTGGAATCTAAGTAACGGTAAGATCACTGAATTTTTAAAGTTGTGTTTTGTTTTTACAGTAGGTACTAGTCCCCAAACAAATGGGGAGAAAAATCAGTCAACCCAGGCATAGTACTCATTAAGGAAAGATAGCATACATTTTCCAGTGCAAAGTCATTCCTGACTAAAATGCTGAGTCTGTTTATTAAGATTTTATTATGTGTAGAAGAATTAGGGTATAGGCCACAGGTGCAGTGGGTGAGAGAATTCATCAGAGACAAAGTATGAAGCAAAGCAGGCAGGAGTACGAACAGGCTATGAGTACGAACAGGCAAGACAGGAGAGGTTTGCTGCGCCATATGTGGGTTAGCTCCCTGGCAGGGGATTGAACTCTGGCCCTATGGGTAATAGTGCTGAAACTTACCCCCTAGGCCACCAGGGAGGCTTTTGGAAGCTTGTATAATAAAGTTTCAGTCTTATAGCTCTTTAAAGCCTAATTAGGGTTTTAATGTGCTTTGATTGTATGATTAGAGTTCAGTGTGCCAACAAAAATAATTAATATGCACTGGGTTTTGTTTGTTTTGGAATTCTAAGAAAATGTTTTGTTCTCTCAAAGTCTTTATTTAAACAATGATCACAAATCTGACTCCCTGTGAAAAACTGTTGAGTTGATTGAGTCACTGTATGCTTTCAGTTAAGCTTTTGCCTTTACCAAAAGCAAATAATTAATCTCATTACCTTCCAGACATTGCCTTGTTTGGTTCGAATGTGCAGTAAGGAGAGATTACTAGAGGAGAGAGTTGAAGGAGCTGAGACACTCGCCTATCTGATTGAACCAGATGTTGAGCTACAGAGAATCGCTAGCATAACTGATCACCTCATTGCCATGCTTGCTGATTATTTCAAATATCCCAGCTCAGTGAGTGCCATCACTGATATTAAAAGGGTATGTTCTCTTTTCCTTTTCAGCTGTTCAAGAGAGGTATTTTTAACATTTTTCTTACTGCTTAGAACTTTGAACCAATTAATAATTGCAGTTCAAAGCCCTTTTAAATAAAGAATTTATTTTTTACCTTTGGTAAAAATAAATTATGAGTAAAAATAAATTTATGAGTTTTAATCCAATTTGTTTCATGTTTGTCAGAAGTTTTTTTATTAAGTAATCAAGACAGAAGAAAATTGCTTTCCTAATTAAACTAAATCCAAAGTAAACCCAATTGAAACCCTAAAATAGTGGGGTCTCTATGCTGGGTATTGATGTTATATCAACAGCATCTAATGCTCTTTAAGGTCCCAGTATCCTCTCTGTTGCTATAGTCTCATTCTTTAGGTTAAAGGTCATATATTGTTACATGTGCCTATGTGGGCATACTTAACGCTTTCAGCTACCTTCTAACTTTTGCCATCAACCTACTTCCCTTCCCTCCCCCCCCACCCCAGTTTCATACTATGCTTTAAGGTTTGCTAGTGATTGTTAAAACACTATTTAGTATCTAGTTTGAGACCATCAAGGACCAAACTGTACTAACTTTTTCTCAAAATATGTGTTGTTTAAATTAGGTAGATAGTCCTTTTACTTATTAGCCTGTTTGTCATATCCATTTCTGCAAGCATGAGAGAGCAGTATTCTAGTAGAGAACATTTGTTGAGGTCATGGTAGAGGTAACTGCCTCCTAATTAGAAGCCCATAATATTTCATGAATGTGACTATTTTTTATGCCAGTGGCAGATTTTTAAAAACTGTTGTCCTGACTTCTCTCATGACCTTGAGTTCTAAAAAATTTCATCTTGAAGGCAGTTGTCAATTTAGCACTTAGCACTGAAAACAAACTACTTAGGGTATGACTTTTTTCTGTCTTAGGGAAGGCTTAATAGTAACCTTTTAAAACTTACACACCAAAATAAGTGTTGTATAGTAGGAAGTCCCTCTCATAGTTCCTCAGTGCCTTCTTTGATCAAAGTATTTTTGGAACTACTCTTAAAGAATTGCCTTTAAATCTATCCCAAAAGAGTTCAGATTTTTACTATGATGTTTTTGTTATTCTGATGTTACCCACTCAATTTTCCCATCTTCCCTCATCACAATCAATGACAAAACTCTTAGTTGATGAGGATATATCATTGTTAGATTTTTCTAACTAATATGCCACTTGACTATATAGGAAGTTTCAAAACTGGGTCTCACAGTATTATGAACAGCACCCAGATCAGTACATAACAGTAAACCTTTCCAAGGTAACTCATTTGCAGAGAATGATACTAACTTGGACATAAAAGTTATAGCTTTTAGTTGTAAATAATTTTATATTATAGCTTTGCCTTATATATTTACTGGTTTATATTTGGTCATTGACAGTGTCCTGAGAACATGCTTCTATTTTATTTTTCTGATATCAGTAGTTTAGTGATAAATCAGATGTATGGAAAAATTGATAATAGTAGCCAATTCTGCAAATGGAAAGTTAGCATTGTTTCTTACCAGTAAGAAATTTTATTAATTTCATTCAAAAAGAAAAACCTGAACATAAATCTCTGTTATTTATAATATGATAATGATTATATTGGAATGTTGTTTATTAGGGTTTTTACGAAGGTCTCTGTTTCTAAAAGCTTTTTAAATACTGAAATTAGACTTGCACTGCTCTTAATGTTTGCAGAAATATTTTAAAGACTTTGTTGTGGCAATGCGTTCTAAGGCTAGAAGTTCTGAGTGTGCGTTATTTTTGAGTGTGCATGCATTTCAGAAAGCTAGTGCAAGCAAGCGTCACTGCCATTAAAATTACCACTTAGGAACACTGAATTTTTAGGGATGAGAGGTACACAAGTGATTTTTATATTCCAGCATCAGATGTTGTGGTTTTCATTTTCAGATGGATGCAGGCTGTATGTATTCTAGATCATGCTGACACAAACACAACAAGGTATCAGTCATATGTGAACAGAACCTCGAAATAACCAGGAATTTGATGACAGCACTAATATCTCAATCCTTATCAAACTTTTTTTTTTAACTCTACCCAGTAAATTTTATTGAAAATTAAATTTGTGTACTGAGTTGGAACATATCTCTCTCTCCCTCCCCTCCTCCCATAGCTTGATCATGATTTAAAACATGCTCATGAACTCCGCCAGGCTGCATTCAAGCTCTATGCCTCTCTTGGAGCAAATGATGAAGACATCCGGAAGAAGGTGAGTCTGGGAGAGGGGCGTTCCCCAGTCCTGACAGCCAGCAGGCAGGGAGTGACGTCAACCTGAAAGTCGTGGTGAAGAGCACTAACAGTGACTGCTTGAATATAATAAAGCAGAGTGACTAAAGGCATAATTGAAGAATGAATGGGACCCGGAATTGGGGGGTTGTTTGTTTTTAGAACATAGAGTGGCATGACCGTGCTGGAATGACAAATAACTGGCGTGCTTTTTTGTGTCATTAATATGGATTATTGTGTTGCACATTTTTGCATGTTTTCTGATAAAAATTCTAGCACTGTGAAGCTTTAGACTCCTTGAAAGACCTAACACTAGAATTGTAAATGTTATTTATGGAAATACCTTCCAATGCCATTGAGAAATTCAAATCTCTATTGTATATTGTTTTTTGATATGTGGCTTAGTTATGTTTGGATTTTTTTTGCTACTGTGCAAGTTTGATGTGAATAAAATCTTTGTGGAATAATGAGTTTATGTTTAGTGAGTGGTCATCTGAATTTTTCAGCTCCCAAAAAATGTATCACTGGTAAACATCTTTATATTACCACAGCCTAAACCAACACTCATATTCTTTATAAGAATTGTTCTAAGCAGGGAGTATAGTGATAATCTCTAACCTGGCTCCCTCCACTAACTAAAAGGATAAAGTTTACCATTCAAAAGAATATATAATCTAGTAAATATTACACAAGGCATTTAGGAACAACAGTAAATTAGTCCACATGTTTTGTGTTGATGAGCCATAGCAGATAGGGCAAATTGTGTATTTATTGAACATGACAATTTATAAAATCTTCCTATCTAAAATGACATTTTAAGAAACCCTGTGAGAGAAATCACAAAATATTGGGATTTTACCATGATTCAGAAAGGTATTTCAATCCTGTAGAGAGAGCAGTATGGGGTAACTGTAGGTTTATTGAAATAGATTGAAAAGGAACCATTCTTAAAGGAAGTTGAAATAATAGCATTAAGATTAGATGTGTGAGTAGCACTGACTTATTATCAGTGCATAAAAAGACAAGTAAACTGAATGTTTTCCTTGTACCTCAATTTAGTTTAGTTAACAAAATGTTTTTGATTTAAAGTATTTTTAGTAAATGTCTATGGAAATCCTTTGATACCTCTGAGCTTTCATTTGTAAACTGTTAATACAAGGCAAACATACTAACAATATGGTATTCCTATGACTGGACATGGTTTATGGGTGTTGATGCTGATACCATTTGTAAAGTTTAGGTATATGGTGTATTGCAAGGGAAGAGACATTTATGGCAACTCATATAGATAAAACATCTTTTAAAAAATTGACATGGACTGTATAACTTAAAAATACTTAATAATTTCTTTTTGGACAGTTACTAGTGCCTTTGGAAAGAGAAATATACCCATTCTTTCAGCTCAAGCAGGCCATGTCATTGACTAAAAGGGAGCTAGATAGACTGTAATTTGGGGGAGAGGGGAGGAAATAGGATGTCCATTTGTACTTCTTTGTACCTTTTTGTTAATAAACTATTGTTTTGGAATTAATGACTTAATTTGTGATATCATGTTCTAGAAATACTTGGACCGTAACAGTTGATAATCAGTAGTCTATTAAAATTTGTATTCATAATGTGTATAATTTCCTGGTAAGGCTAAAATCTGATCATTTCTGTAGAAAGACGACAAATAAAGAATAAGTTTAATTATTAATTATAGTTTTTGTGTGGTAAAGAAAAAGATTCTGTGACATTCTCATGTGATGGGGTTTATAGAGATTTTAGGAAGATGTTTTATTTTTGGGAAATTCAGTGTTTGAATAACTTAGTTCATAGCAACTACTAAAGGGAATTTGTAAAATGGAAAATACAAACTAATTTTGTGATAAAATCAGCTCTTAGGTGTGGGGAATGCTTATTTCCAGTGTATTAAAAAAGTAATAATTTTTCCTTTAAATGCATTTTTTTCCATTTTTTGTTGAAATACTTGATTAGATTTTTGTTTACTTCATGAAATATTGATTTGCTTTTTACATTTATGTCTAATGAACCTAAATTGTATTCCTTTTTTATGTGTAGATTATTGAAGTATAATGTTTATTGTTGGTTTGCTTTTTAATGCATTATTTATGCTTACCAAGGTGGGATTTCAGTTAAATTAATGAGTAGAGACATTCTGAAAGAAATTTAGATTCCCTCCATTTCTCCCTAACCCCAACAAAAAGATGTTTGTTTCAGGAGAAGAAAAAAAAACAGAATATTCAGATTGGTCTGGCTTTTTAATTGAAAATGTGAGTGCCATGCAATGAATACAGGAAATAACATATATCATACTGTTCTGCTGTTGGCCAGTTAAGGAAATAAGGCAGTGAAGAAGAGAGAACAAGAGCAAGAGGTAGAGACTTGAGAGGTATCCACAACAGTAAAGGAGAAAGGTGCAGGCCTTTATCTTTTCATAGAATTATGTCTCTATTGTCTTATTGCTTCCAAGGACTTCTGAAGGCTTGTTGTGATCTCATTTCTTGATACCTTCTCTTTGAATAAGACAAAACTAAGCTGAAGACTGAATATGACCTGTAGGTCAAGATTTACCACTCCTGCTTTGGAGAAATGTTGGTTTATTCCCACTAAAAGAAACCAACTATGTAGCAGTCCCTAATAAGTGCTCAATAAATATCTGTTGAATCAATAGAGGAATGAAAATGCAGAAATCCTACACAGAGTGACATATACTTTAATATGCCTAGGTCTTTCTGTATCATGTACAGAGTTGGTTGGTATCCTAATCCTTAGCTTTGCACCCTTTATCACTCTGTGGCATACTTACAAATTTCCTGATTTCCTGTAGTGTCCTGTCAGAGAGTGAGGAGGGTGGAAAGAGTTCTGCAGGTGAGAATGGAAAATACTACCACTGACTGTGACTTGAAGAGGGAGAAGAGTCCCAAGAAAAGATGAAGGACCACTAAACTTGACAACAGTTGTGGCATGGCCATATTAAACTTAGAAGAATTCAAGGATTTAGGTAAGGGAAAGCAAGGGCAGGGGCAGGAATTGAGAACACAGTGAAAGAATATCAGCATCATTGCACTGACAGCAGTGCCAGATAAAAATTAGTTGTCATTGCTGCCACAGGGAAGTCTAGTTCCTAGTGATAACCTTTACCACATACTAATGCTGAGAAGCATAAATTCACTAATGGAACAATAAAAAGGAAAGAAGTTAAGATACTAAGCAAATATTAACAATTACTTCAAATATTGATATCCACAGTAAGTGGTTAAGTCATGGAGAGACATAGATGGCAAACAATATAATTGTGATTGTTTTTGATAACAAAGAATTTTACTCTTATAAAGAGGATCACTTGATTGGTAATCATCAGTTAGGTGAGAAATTTTAAAGGACTCTCTTTACTTTTTTCATGGAATTAGTAGAGTTTATCAGAAGTAGTTGTAAAGTATAAATTGAGAAAAATTAGAAATAGTAAATATAAATTAAAATGGAAAGAAATTAATAAACTTGACAGGGTATTATTTTTGATGAAAAATGAAACACTACAAGTGTTAAATGTGGTACTTATTGTAGCATTTGCTCCTTTGAAGTATCTGACTAGTGGAACCTTTCATAAGGAGATACCTTTTGAGTAACTAGAATGTAAGCTCCATGAGAGCAGGGATTTTTTTTTAATGTTTTGTTCACTATTGTATTCCCAGCATCTACAGCGCTGCTGGGTACATATTTGATAATAAATACATATAGAAATATAAATGAGTGAAAGGACAAACAAATAGACCATATTGGATGAATGAACCATATTGCAAAATTGCATTAAGTATCCTTAATCAAATTATATATGAACCTATAAACATTAAGAATTTACATAATTTTACTAGCTATTTTATAGGCTCTAAGGAGAGAAGATTTAAAATATGGGAATTTATCTCTGATCAGATAGGCCAGGTATTTCACTAAGCATAGTAAAAATATGGGAAATTTCCTATTTTTCAAGAGTTGGGCATGTCTTCTAGTCAACCTGATATAGGTCAAAGAGAACAATTTTATGGTATGGTGTTTGCTAACTTCAAAATAATTTTGACCATTATTTCTTAATTAGCAAAATATAGATTTTTTTTCATTTCTGAATGTGTGATTTTAAAAAACTTTATGACATTCATAATTGTGAACCTGGGCCCATGTTATTTTCTAGGGATAAAAGTATGACTTGGTTTCTAGAAATTAACGTGACTCTCAGGAATCAACCTATTCTGTGAAGTGATAAACAACTGTACAAAATACTATCTTACCAAATAATAATGTTAGATTTTTAATAAGTTCAATTAATTGATCAATTGTTTGTATTATGTAAACATTGTCTGTTTAGAAATAGAGGGATATTTATTTCTCAGCAAAGGAAGTTATGCAAGAGGATGAGCTATGATGTATTTAAAAGAAATCAGGGAGGGGATATGAAGAGGAATAAGAAACAGCTTTAAAACTCACTATACTAAAACCTCAGCAAGTCAGAAAAGAAAGCAAGGAATGGCTAATAAAAATTTACTGGGAGCACAAATAATTATTTGGAACTAATTAAAATGGGTGTGGTGATATCAGTGGAACTGTTGGAAATTGATATTTTAATAGTTTCATTATTTTAATTTTTGAAATGGCTTTTATAGCTTCACAAATTGAATATGTAAAATCTTATATTTTTGTTCCTTGTTGGGAATAAAACTGGTTTTATATGGCATTTCTGAAGAAAATAGACAAGAGTGGGATTCTTTTTTTTTTTTTAACTGAACCATTTTCTTAAAGATGTATAGAGAGGAAAAGTAAGAAAAGGAAAACAAATAATGAGAATCTATCTTCTATTCTCTTTTTCTCAGCAAAGGAAGTTATATATAACTGAAAGATCACCAAGAGGATGAAATATGATGTATTTAAAAGTCTTTAGTGCCTGTAGGTGCTCAATAAATGGAAAATTTAATGGGAATATTTTAAATTATTTTTTGAAAGGTTTAAATGTACTTAGAATAAAGCTGACATCATTGAGATGTAAATAGGAGAGTTTAGCAATGATAACAATGATTTTGTGCTATAGCACAAACTTCCAGAATTGTTAGTTTTTTCATTCTAGTGAGAGTATTTATACTTCAAAATCATAAAGTCTTTCTTGTTTATCTCTTATTAATGACAAGATATTTTCTTACTCTTTATATTTTAAAAATACTAATTTTCAAAACTTGTTGCTATAGCATGTCTTCCAAAGCACCAAGTATAATTTTGTGTGTCTTGGAGTTAAATGTACGATATAGATCAGTAATTGATTAAAATTGTAGGGAAAATTGTCTTGAGAAAAGTAAGAGGCCATATTTTACATAACTTTTGTTATCTAATTCCATGATTAGCATCGTTACCATTTCCTCGAAGGCTCATCATATGAAATCATATCCCAAATATATAATATTCAAATTTTGAACAAATGTGAATTCTGTATTTTTTAAGTTATAAGATTTTAAACTATCTTTGTAAGTTTGTCATTTTTTAAAATATTTTCCTGTTATAAGCTTGCTAAACATTTCACTTTGAACATTTTCATCATTTGTTATAATTATATACTAGTTGGTCTTCTGGGTAACAGTACAATTAATTACCCCGTGAATTTATATTTTTAAATATTTAGTACATTTCATTAATTCTAAATTGCCATTGAATAGGCAATGCCAAAATTCTTTTGTCTCTGCTATGAAATCAGACAGATGCAAGGAATTATTTCTAAGCCTTGGCCTGCATGTTGAAACAAATACCATGACCACTGTGAAGGTTTTCGATGATACCACAGAAGTAGCACCCTTTCAAGACTTGTCTCTACTACTGAATAACAGCTAATTCATTCTGAATTTCTTGACTTAATTTGGGGTTAAATTGTTAGTTATCTTCTTAAAGCTAATATACCAAAGAATTTTAAGTGAACTCTGCAACATTCATTCACAATGGTAAGTATTTTTTTAAAGAGTTAACCATGACAGGCCCAGGTTTTGCAGCTTGCTCACAGTATTGAGACTTTGACCTTCAAGCATACTGAAAGAAGCAAACTGGGAGTGATAATGCTATGTACATAATAGAGGTATTTATAAAACCAAGTAACTAAATTTTTATTTCAGTGTTTCATTAAATGGAGACTTAACATTGAGTGTTTTGTGGTACTGTCCGTTGATTATAGTTGCATAAATCACTGAATTACAGTCCTTACTAATTTTGGAATTATGAAATGCAGGTAATTTTGTTGTTTATAGTCTAAGACATATCTTAGAAACCAAGAAATAGGCTTAATAGGCTTAAAATTAGTGATATAGTTAAATTTTTCAAGAATGTTCTATCAGAAATTGAAAGAAATATTTGGGGTGACTAGTAAATATTTGTTGACTAGTAAACCTTGAGAAAGTTGAGTTGTATAAAGAATCACCACCATTACTGTGCTGTTTCCTATCATTAAAATGCCCTACCATAGAGGTCAGCAAATTATACCCTGTTTGAACTTATTACCAATGAAGTAATGTTATAGCCTGTGAGTTAAGAATGGTTTTTGCATTTTTTTAATGGTTAAAGGGAAAAAAAATCAAAAGAAGAATATTTTCAGACAAATAAAAAGTTAATTCAAATTTATGTCCATAAAGACTTTTTTCAGCTTTATTGAGGAATAATTGACAAATGTCTATAAAGTTTTATTAGAACATAGCAAATTTCACTTGTTTATATGTTGCTTATGGCTGTTTTACACTACAGTAGATTGAGTAGTGGGCATCAGCATCACATAGTCCCAGCATTAATCTCTTTGACCCTTAACAGAAAATGTTTGCTTACTCTTGCAAATACTGCATAGCTAAATAGAAACTATTATAAACCAGTTTGGTGAGAAACTGCACTTCCTGTTTACCTCTTTGTACCAGATTGTAGAAAGAAATGGAGTCTTTACCCAAACCAGGAAAGAGAGAGGTCAGTTGTCTGACTTTCTGAAAGTGCAGCATTATCAAGTGTTGACAATAAGACATCATTATGGGTGCTTTCCTACATGCTGACTCCTTTGTTTGAATGATTTGGGCATGTGACAGACCTCAGACAAATTGAGTAACTATGGCTTTTGGTTATGGTAAGATTTATTAGATTCTCTGTATTGATTGTCAGAGTTCATAAATAAAACATTTCACCATACTAGAAAAGGAAAAGCAAAGATCCAGTTCAGTTTTTTAAGGAAACATCTGTTTAACCTTTGCTATATTGAAAGTATTGTGTTTGTTGCACAGAAGCGTATGATTCGGATGATATTCAGAGATGATGTTTGAGAAAGCAAATTAAGCCTAACTACTACCATTTATTGAGCACTTACTATATGCTGGGCACTGTGCTAAGGATTAGTACATTATCACCCTTGAATTTCATATAACCCTGTGTGATAAGCATTGCAGGTCAGGAAAACAAGCAGTTTAACCAGGAATACTCAGCTTAGTAAGAGACATCATATTTCAGTCTTTCTGACTCTGAAACCTGTGCTCTTGACCATTATATTATTCATATAAAGTTAAATACAATTATTGGAGCCAAACTGTTAGTATTATGTGGAATGGCAAGAAATTTTACAGGAGAATGTGTAATAGCTTGAAATGGTCAAAAAAGAAAATGCCATGAATTGAGAGAACTTAGTAATTATACCCTGGTTACAAAATATCAGATTCAGAAAATGTGCCTTTTCTTTCACATAGTTTTTGATAGACAGTGGGTAATAAGACTCTTTGATTACATCCATTTATTCATTATTTATACTCTAACTCCTGTGTGTTCAGGAATGAAACAGAAGACTGGTGTATACCTTGTGAGAGGTTGCAATTTAAAGTAGTTAAGGAGATGAGACTAAGTTGCTGTATAGTAATTCTAAGGCCTCTTATGTGTATAAAACATCTCATCTGCATTAAAAGTCAGTTTTGCTATGATGGCTATGCCCAGATATAATTAAGATATGCCTATAATTGAAATAGCCTATAATATAAAATGATTATGGAAAAGTTCATCTCCTATAATTAAGTTTAGTTAAAAGCATTTACACCTTCTTCCAAAGTACTAAAATTAATTTTTTTAGAAGTTTTGACCCACAGAATGAAGGATCTCCATACCTGTGTTCCTTCTGCATCTATTAAAAATGTAGGGTACAATCTAGATATGATTGCATTGTAACTTAATGTTCTAGAAAGGAAGCGTAGAGTTAATGATGCTAGATAGGCATAATTCAGCATTTTATTTTGTAGGCAACTTCCTTATAGAATAGATTTAAATTTGAGACAGCATTTTGAAACCCTTGGTATTCTTTTAATGGTTATTGTCAAGCTATAGTGTTCGTAACTAGAATCTAAGTCCCATAAAAGCAGTACCTGGCATAAAGTAGATGTTATATTTATAATTGTTCAGTTAACTTTGTGTGTCTAGACAGTATATTCTCCCAGCCAACCTGTAGGATAATAAAGATTGTTGTGTGCATAGCCTTGTATATAGGGACTGACCCAAGGTCATTATTAAACATTTCCTGGGACAGTGTGTCATTCAGATCTCTGGGATGGAAAAAAACATGAGATGGAGTGGAAGTTTCTAGTTCTGTTGTTTGAATAGTAATTTATAATCTCATTTACAAATATATTCATTTATAAATGTGTTAATAGTGGTTGTTAAGGTTCTTTCTGTCATTAAGCTAATGGTTGAGCTTTAAAAGATGAACTTTCATGTGTAGAGAAATAGGTTTGATAAAGTATCTGTTTTTTGACATCATAAATATTTCTGATAGTGTACATTTATATTTTTGTTACTAGTGGAAGGATAAGTGGCGCCAAATAAGCACTTTTACTTTTTTCCAACATGTAGAGAAATTTAAAACTTTGAGTCTTTCTTCTAAACATAATGTAAGTGAAAGTTTCTAACTATTAAGATAAAAATGTGCTGAGGTAGAGATTACAAAATATCTCTTAAAGACTTAAAAGCAAAAATGAAAATTAGGAGGTTAAGAATGGCCCTGTCGTAAGAATGCTCTCCACTCTTGAAGTGGCACTAGTGCTTCCAGTTTTACTTGTAAAACATTTACTGAGACTCCAGAATATAATATGTTGATCAGTAATCAGTTCTAAAAGAAGGTATGTATCTTTTGGGAGGGAGGGCTTTTTTTTTTTTTTAAAGATTTATTTATTTATGCATACAAGCACTGGGGCACAGGCCAGAGGTGTGGGGGGGGTGAGAGGATTCACCACAGGGAGCGGGGAGCAGAACAGGCAGATCAACAGAAGTACACTGCTGAGGGGAGCAGCGGGCACAGCAGGAGAGGTCTGCCACGCCATGTGGGTCCCCCCCCTGGCCGGCAGCAGGGATTGAACTCGGCAGCAGGGATCGAACTCGTGCTTCAGTGGCTGCGATTTGCTTCGTAGTGCGTTGCTTAACCCACTGCGCCACCAGGGGAGGCCCAGGGAGGGCATTTTTATAACTACCCTCTATTTAAAAAATAAGGAATATGTCAGAAAACCTTATATTGGATCAATGGCAAAGATACTACATATAATGGAGTAAGGTTGGGAAAACCAACCTCAATTTTCATCTAGAACAGATGAGCCTTATGACCTGAGGACAGTAGAATTTTTTTATTTAGTTGGTATTTGCTGAAGCTAAATCCTGATTCTAGAATGGAGATCAGATCATAAGGATCCACACTTACGGTTGACTCAGTTTTTTCTTTTCGTCATTGCCTTGCATCCTCTCACCTTAGACATTTTTACATCCAGTGTGAACTGTATCATTGATTTTTTTACTTTCTCTCTTGGAGGCCTTGTGAATTTTATCTTTTTTTTTTTTTTTTTTGTCCCTTGTCAGTTGATTAATGATGACCTCTCTTGCCTTGTGTAGTATGTGAATATTTATTGGTTTAGCATGTCAGTATATAATATGTTGTTCCCACATCACTGATAACTTTTTAAAGTTCTCCTTTCTAAGTTTTCAAAGCCAGATCTCAATTTGGATATTAAATCTAAGCAAAAAATGTGACCTATAAGCACAGTGAATGGAAAGGATCTCACAGTAGAAGTAAAAAATGCTCTTAGAGCCTTAGTTCTGCACCCCAAATGCCCTTAGGACCCTAGTTCTAGAGAACCTGGACTAGTGAGTTGGTTTTTTTGTTGTTGTTGTCTTTTTTTTTTTTTTTTTTTTAATATTTGTTGTCTTACATCATGGGTCATCTTTATATAGGTATTGTTCCCCTTAGGTCTGGCCCTCCCACCAATAATCCACATGTGTATCACCACCTAGTTTCCCTGTCTCTCTCTCCCCTGCTCAGAACACTTCCACTCCTCCTACTGCAAGACAGGGGTTGATGGGTCAGCCAATGGGCCATGTCTTTTTCCTGGAATATTGTCTTTTTCCTGGGAGAGGAGCTGGGCTCCAGGACTGCAGCAGATCAGCTGCTCTAATCCCCAGGAACAACTGTGAGGCAAAGTAGTCATTCAGGAACCTGCTGTGGAGTGGTTCTCCAGACTCCTTGATTTACAACTCCTATGGTATAAGAGACAGTCCCATTTTGTCCAGGCCAGTGTGGTCTCTGGATTCTATGCCATCTTCATCCACACTGATTGTACTATCCATTCCAGAACTGTCATATGATACTGCTTGTAAGTCTTACAAGGTGACTTAATTTTTATGTACTTTAGAGACCTCATTGGTAACAGAAATTAGATGAGTTTATTTCTGAGAACCTTTAAGATTCTAACATTCAACAAAAAAACTAGCAGCTATAAGTGTGTTTCTTTCAGGTAGTTTTATTTACTACCACTAATACCTGCAAAAGAATACAATAAGAGAATGGTCTCCCACTTGAACCTATTTAGAAGCAAGCACTGAGCTCTCTTGCTTGATTCATGGAAGGCCATGTGCTGTTGGGGTTTTGTTGGTTGGTTTTGCTTTGTTTTACTAAAGGAGAAATGGCTTAAGCATGTGCTCAGGAATTATAAATATTAGGTGCTTAATAATTTCTATGATGTACTTAGTATTATATCCTTTAGTTAAGTATTCTATCATAAAATCAGTATGGTAACTTCCAAAAACATAGGATAAATTTGGTCTTCCAGTTTTGGGAATGGATTCCCTCTCCAGACCCCTGCTGATTATACTCAGTTAACTGGATAACCAAGTTGTACATGCTTATCTCACTCTAGGGTCTGCTCTTATTACTTCATAACACCTTTCATCCCTCCCCATCCTTTATATCATTTCCAAAATCAGTCTTTGACTACACTGACATCAGATCTTGTGTTCATAGGATTCATGTCCTTAAAAAATATGTATAGGTGAAGAACAGAACAGTAAATAAGACATAAGTGTGTGTCTTGTTATGCATATACGTTGAAACAAGTGAGACACCCAATAGATCAGTCTATTAGAGATCTTTTTTCCAACATCCTTGTGCTGTACTTTGCTTCACTTCTTAGTACCTATTGGTTAACTTTATGGATTTGATACCTTATTTTGCTTAGACTTTCTGGATTTGATACCTTATTTACTTACACCTTAGATGACAACTTCTTCTGACATAGAAAGTTCAGTTCCAAGTCTTTTGTCTGGCCAATTCTATCTATCCTCTGGGAATCCTTTGCAAAAAGCCCATTTGTATTAAATTTTGTTTGCCTGCCCATTGTACACGTTAGCATAAATAATTGATGTTAAATGAATGTTTACTTTGCCTCCAACTCCTTTGACTTTGAATTATCTGAGAAGCTTGGTGATACCACAAAGAATCTGATTTCAGTATCCATATCCTCTGTTTGACCTGGTTCATTCACAGTTCCAGTCAAGATGTAGTTTCTAGTTGCTAGAAAATGTTTCATTCTGGGTCATGCTGGAAGATAGTTGGGTCTTGTTCCATGTCTCTGACTTTTCCTATTCTTCATATGCTCTGAGGAAAAAATGGTGAATGGCTTGGCTACAAGTAAGTTATGGGTCCACTAGAGCTCATGAATGGCTGGGGAATTCCCTCATAAGTCAAGAGCATCCACTTCTGTTAACATCCCTCGGGACCTAGGAAGATCCTGTCCCAAAGACAGGGGTCTTAAGTCCTTTTCCAATATTCAGCTTCCCCTGCATGAGCAGCAGTCAAAATCATGTAGAAAACTAAAGATACCATCAAAGAGTTACAAAGCATGTGGCCCACTGACCTATAGCACATGGTTTGTTTAGAAACAGCATTTTTTGGAGATTTCATTCTATAGTTAAATTTACAGCTTACATCCCTAGAAAAACAGAAAAAGAACATACAGAGATTTTCTTTTTTTAAACAGATCTAATAAACTGTCCCACAGAGTATATTTGCTGAGCTATGACTGAGGAATATGCAACAAGAACCATGAGACAGAACAACTTTGTGTTCTATTTGGCATTTGTTGTTTGTTTATTTACTCTAGAAGTGTTTATTTAGAATGAGAAATCACAAACTTGGGTTTTCTTTTTTTTGTTGTTTTATATATTTTACATCATTATTTTTGTACAGTGTATACTTTTTCCTCTCAGATGTAGTCCCATGAAATTCCCACCACTAGTTCATCCATGTCTCATCACTATAGTCCCTTGTGCTCTTCCCTCCCGTTTTGTTCTGCTCCCTCCTCCCCTGGAGAATGTCTCTGACTTATGTTATCTATTGGAAATCACATAGTTTTAAAATTGACACATACCATGAAGTCCAGAAATTGGTTTTGTTCTTATATCCTGGAAGGTCATTTGCTGGCGCTAGGACTTGACTCTCCATCCTTATCAGGGCTTTATAGCACAGTACTACAATCATTGAAAGGCCTCTCTTACTGTTCTTGGCTTTCTCACCCCATATCTGCAATTTTTTCTGGTGTTCTTTTATACCTTCATATGGGTCAATGAAGTAGCTGATATAAATTTTTTCTCTGGATTCAATTCCAAACCTTTGCCACATTTTTATCTCATTTTGGTTGCTATGGTCAATGTAATGATCTTTCCTTCCCTGCACAGGTAGTCTCAATACTCTCAAGTTTACACCTTGGTGAGATCATGTTACCCATTCACATGACCTCCCATGATAGCCTTTTGGATTAGACTCCTAGGTTCCATTCTAATTTTTGCATATTCACCCTCTTCCCCCCAGACTGACATTTGATGGAGCTGGTTGACCAGACTCTGATACAGTATGCCTTCTAGAACACTAGCAGTGTTACTGAAGTCCTTCCATAATGAATTCAAGTACAAATCCAGTTCTACAGATATTTTGATAGAATGAATAAGAAGAGCCACTTTGTGCCTTGAAGGGAAGATAATCCCAGGTGGCTCTGTTCTTTTCTATGCTAACTCAGGAACGATTCTTCAGTTACCTTATAGCTATATGCCATCCCCAAGTGTTCATATTTCCAGAAAACATAAGAGAAAGTGTGAAGCTGTGCTCTAATGTTACAGTGATTGCCACTAATATAGTTATCCACTGCCCTCTCTCCTGAGCCTGAATAGAGAGTAAGACCATTAATGTTTATTCCCTACTTATAACTCCCATTCTTGAGAATGGATATTTTTCCTACCTGCCCTTTGTAGATACTTAGTTCACTCTGTATTCTTTAAACCTTACAGCACATCATTCCTGAAGTGCTCTTGCTAATATAGAATCTAGTGCTGTAACTGTCCTTAAGCCCTTAACTATAACATGTTTATTCAGTACTGTAGTTTGGTGGGAGCAAGCACTCACTCAGCAGTGTGTCCTCAAGTTATAAAACCACACCCAGCACTCAGTCAGTACTCAAATATTTACTGAATAAAGAAATATGGGCATGCAAATAAGTGCTGTACCTTATTTGCTTTTCCTTGTCTTTCTCCCTGATTTCAACCTTCCTGTCTAGCTAGACTTGCACTGTCTTCAGGCTTTTAAAACATCTTGCTTCTGAACAACATGATCATTTTTCCCAAACAGTCTAACATGATTCTATTTACCTACTGATTGGGAAGGATTGGAGGTACAATAATCATTGTTGTATCCCACCTACCTTTCCCCTCCACTCCCAATTTACTGAAGGCTCAGGGAAGTAGAGTAAGTAACTCAAAATTGTAGAGTCACTTTAGCAGACAGAAAAATTTAGAGACAGATCCAGGAAGGGAAGGTAAAATCAATATGGGACATGATGAGTTAGAGTTCTTCAGATATCCATACTGTGTTTAACAGACAATTGCAAATGAGACTAGAGGTCAGGAAAGAATTCTATGATAGAATTTTATATTAGGGAATTACCCATATCACGCTGACTTTGAAGTCACAGCCTTTTCATATATAGAATGAAAGATGAACAATGCTTTGGGGCATATGTCCATTTAAGGAAGAGGTAAGTGTTGAGAGGACTATAGCTTAAAGGGGTTATAGTTTGGGTACTTAGGTCTTAAGTAGGGCTGGAAGTGGGAGGTGGACAGTCTGAGAGAAAGGTCCAAATGGGGCAAAGTAAAGATACAAGAAAGAGGTATGAAGAAGTAGTCTCTGAATCAAGGAGGAAGGGCTTTGAGGTTGCAGTACACAACACCAATTCAACATATATGAAGAAAAATAAAAATATGGAGATACTTTAATGAGAAGTGGGAAATTGAGGCAACTTTCCCAGAAGGTAAAGAATGTCTCTGCAAAACTGAGGTAGGCACAGAGGACTTCTGGGAGTGTGTGAGAGGTGGGACGGGTGAGGTTAGTAGAGCAGCAGGGAGTATCCCACTGAGGTGGGATGTCAGCCAGATTTGGTGGTTTTTTTTGTTTGTTTTTACTGTAATATCAGCAGTTTGGAATCTGAGGATAGTGCAAAGGGGGTGCTCTGTACTAAATCAGATTCCCAGTCAGGAGATGTAAATAGGGCATCAGTTGAGAAAGAAAGCATACAAGAATCAAGAAGAATAGGTAGTCACTAGGTGTGGATTTGGTCTAGGGTGAGGAATAGATCAATGTGTAAATTCTCTTCAGCCACTTTGGAACCTGCAGGCATTGTATAACAATTATGTGTCCTACCCTGCAGTTGAGTTATGTTCCCTCCTCTTGATAGTTGCTATTTCCCCATCATTGTTCAACTCAATTTTTTTTCTTTTCATATTTGGCTTGAACATCCTGAGATGTTCTGGGGTCAGCCTTCTAACTCCTGTCATTTTAG
Organism: Galemys pyrenaicus; assembly: GCA_019455555.1. Lineage (NCBI taxonomy): Eukaryota > Metazoa > Chordata > Mammalia > Eulipotyphla > Talpidae > Galemys > Galemys pyrenaicus. Next base: position 23,561,363 of record JAGFMF010011830.1, on the reverse strand, counting down.
TAAAGATCTGTGATCTCCAACATTGACTGCACACTAGACTCAACTGAGGAGCTTTTAAAAATACAGGTTTCTGGGCCTCACCCCAGAGAACCTAATTTAATTAGGAGGAAACTGTGTTTAAAGTTCCCTGGGTGATTGTTCTCATGTTCTCCATGGGAGAGCAGTGACTACAGTTAATTCATCTCCCTCACTGGGAACCACCTGTTGAGCATGGGCCTCTACTTTTCGTACAGACTGTTACTATGAGCCTGGCTAAGCATAAGGACTCTGGAGTCAGATACCTGGGTTCCTTTTGCAGCTCTGTGATTCCAGCAAGCTCTTACTTCATCTAGAATCCTCAATTTCCTAATATGTCAATGGGAATAATCATAATAATGCCTATGAAAGGATGAGGGTTAAATCAGATAATGTAAGATGCTCAGCACAATGCCTGGTATATAGAAGTTCACAATAATACTGTTTTCGTTAATACGTATGCTGTGATTACATTAGTGTTTTGTTCTAATGTGCAATTTTTCCATGTTGAACCTATCTGCAAATTGAACCTAATTTCCTCCACACTTTGTTTATTTTGTAGTATATACACTGCTGAATGAAGGAAAAAATGTAGGCTAGTTTCCTGATGGTAGTGATTACATATTGCAGGTTTGGTGCACAGTGAATAGCAAGAGTTACTGTTCTAAATATTTAGTATCTATTTGCTTGTTCAGAAAAAAAAAAATAGCCACAGGGAGGATGTGTCAGAATCTCATAGATTTCATAAGGGCTGAATGTGGACTATCAATTTTCTAACTCTCACCCCAGCAGGAACCTGCCCAGTAGCAGTTTTTTTTTTCTCAAAAGTAGTTTATTCAACACTTCTGTAATGTTTATGCCATGTAATCATTGTTTTAAATGTTTATAAAATAAACGATCTGCTTCTTACACCTGTCATTCAGCCTGGCAGGTCCTTACCTTTCTGATGCACTGTCTTCCCCCTCCACAAAATAATTCCAGAGGTAAAAACTTGCTTTAAAAATTAAACGTTTAGTGGACATTAGCATACTTGCATTTACAAGCAGTGAAGTTTGTCATCTTCGTGTTGTTATTTATGCAGCATTAACCTTTTTCTCCAGATCATTGAGACTGAAAATATGATGGACCGAATTGTGACTGGCTTGTCTGAGTCTAGTGTCAAGGTGCGGTTAGCTGCTGTCAGGTATGAGCTTTAAATGGTCTGAATAAAACTTCTTTGCCGTATGTTTGACCTGTCTACTTTCCAGACCTTCACGAATAATGCAAAATCCAAATGTGACTCAAAAGTATGCTCAGGTGAATTCATACAGAGTGTAACATTTAACAGAGGCTCTGGCTATGAAGGGTTTGAAGTAGTTGAATTAACAATGGCTATAGATATACTTGAGGTATATATTAGTAATTGTGAAGTGCCAAGCACTGTGTTTGAAAAGTACAAGTTTCAGCTTCTTCTGAAGCTAATTTTGATTATTCTTTGTAGATGTTTGCACAGTTTATCTAGATCTGTGCAGCAGCTTCGAACCAGTTTCCAAGATCATGCCGTGTGGAAACCTTTAATGAAGGTAAGGAGAAATTGTCAGCAGGTAACACCTGTTCCCAGAGAGCTTTAGTGAGCTGAGGTTGCTGGCTGCTCTCCCTGGTCTGTGAATGGGTCTGATCTTCCCTGTGTCTTCAGGTCTGCAAAATGTGTTTCTCAGGTACATTTCATGTGCAACAGGTAGTATGAGCCTGGTTTTCTTTTATTAAATGTAACTCATTCCTCTGGTTTCCCTATTTAGTAATAAAGTTAGACTTACATCTAGATAAATATTTATTTTAGTTGTAAAAAAGACTAAAACCAGCCATTTGTGGATAACCCAGTCATTTGGCAATCCCTGGGTATTTTTTAACATAACCAGTCCTGTTTATCTACTCCACAATAACTTATTTAGCCTTCAGTCTTTCCTTGAGAGTAGGAGAAAAACAGTGGTTCAGGTCAAATAAGAATCGATTGAGACTTAAAGAATACATAAGTTGATGTCGTGTTATTGCTGATATATTACAGAATCACAGTCCAAATTGGTCTCTGGTTCATCCTTTTCCTTTTGTGTGACCATGCACCTTGCATTTAATCAATGTAATCTTTTGTTTATGTGTTTGTTTGTTTGTTTGTTTTAGTACCTCTTGTGGTAGAAATAGGGGAGTCTTCTGGTAGGAAGAATATAAAGTGGGCTTTGAGGGAAAGGAATTTATATAGCCCCCATTTTGTGCAGCACCATTTGGTTGAGACAGGCCATGATTAATTAGACCATAGATACATAGATGATATTCCAGAGAGAGGAACAGCATAAGCAGAAACATAACATCTGTATGTGTAGAAAGCAGTAAATGTGCTTTGACTATAGTAGCTGCATAGGATATTAACGAAGCCCAGCTGGGAGAACTGAGCCAGTTGAGTGGTTGTTCTTTGGCCGTTCTTGTTATTAGATTGCACCTTTTTCATAGCAGCTTAGTCTTGATTTGTTGATTGTATACATTCACTATTTTTTAAAGTACTCTCCTTTTCCCAAAAATAACTCCCAGTTATGAAACCGTTTTCTCTAATTGCTCAACTTAGTATTCCTTTATCCCATGAGTCAGAAATGAAATAACATGTGTTTGGCTCCTAACTAGTTTCACCTGGGAAAGGTTTGGTAAACAATCTAGAAGGATTTTGTGCACTTGGGTATATGTGAGTATATATAATTTACTACAAACTACTACTTTGCTGCACATTTAAGTATAGTGTTAAAAGCCCGGAAGTACATCAGTATTTATTTCAGATACTTTTTTAGGTTTCTCTTATTTCGTGTTTGCATATGTATGGATTTTTTCCCCCCTTTTCCATGTTTTTTAATGTTAGCAAGCCACAGAATAATAGGGCTTTTTCACTTACAGTTTTCATTTGTAATCATTTTTTGTTCTTACTCTGGTGAAATTCTTTTTGGTCAATGTTACCAACTTCTAAATTTCACATATTATCTCATATTTCATGGACTAGATGTCATAAGTCTCTAATTTCTATTAAACAGTGTTTTTAAAATATGAATATGAATCATATCAAACAAAATAACTTTATAAAGACTTGATGATAGGCACTCATTTATTTCAACCAGTGATTTTAAACAGTATAATTTTGGAAAAGTATTTCTCTTAAATCACAAACATTTATATAGCCCCCATTTTGTGCAGCACCATTTGGTTGAGACAGGCCATGATTAATTAGACCATAGATACATAGATGATTTCTTTGAGAAGCTTAAATTTGTTGATATGCAAATAATGAGGGTTTTCAGAGAGGTCACAAAGAATGGCAATGGCCACTTCAACAAATAAGGAATGACTTCTGAATGAAAGCCTCAAGGAGGCTTCTGGAATAGATATACAGCTTCACAGTGTATATCTGAGAGCTGTGGAAAAGACTGAATAAGGCCTTAGAGGAGATCAGCATCTAGAATATGTGAGAATTTACGTGATTTAGTTAGTTATCAACTAACAATTTATAAAAGAAGTAAAACATCATTGTAAGTGAACTTCTGTTCTTAAATTCTTGCTTACTCTTAGATTGGGAGCTTCAGATTTGATTCAGTCAACTTCAGTAATTACTTGTGAAAGCACAGGTTCTTATAACAGTTGATGGCAACTAACATTTGTCATGCTGTGTTGTCCTCATGAATTTAGTGAAATCCACAGCAGTTAGTTTACTGTGTATCTGCTATGTGCCTGATAACAACAGCAACAATTTAAAGTTTTAAAACCCTTGCTTATGTGATCGTTAAAATATTTTCTACTAATTCTCACAACAACCCTGTGAAATAGATTCTGTTATTATCTGTTTTATGGCCAAGGTATCCATGTTATATATTTAATGGTTGAGCTGAAATTTATTTTCAGTTAATCTGTGTTCATTCCCATGCTGTGCTGATTCTCTTATCCTCCACCCTATCACATTTAATCATACATTGCCCTATCAGGGAAATATTTTCCTCATTTTCTCAATTCAGAGACTCAGAGATTAAGATGTGACCTCAAGTTCATACATCTGGTAAGTGGAGGAGTAAGGGTTAGACCCAGGGCTGTGTGATTCCAGTCCTGAGAACTAGTTCCCCACATTGCTCTGCCTCTGCCGTAACTTGATCCATTGACGCTCCTGGTCCAATAAGTTCTGGAAGTCTCAAGTCCTTGGACAATTCTGTGGTTTCATAAATGGCCTGATTTGATGAGAAGAATGAGCTAAACTTGCCCCAAAGCAGTCCCATGTCTTCAAACTTGTCACGTAGCACACCCCCTCCCTGACTCTACCTCCTTTTCCATGCTGCAACCCACATTCTGAAAGTGAGACTGTAGCTCTCTCTACTAGGTATTAGGGCCTTAGTCAGTCATAATTAAAGCACTAGGTAAATTCTGACATGCTATTGAGTGGATCTTCCCTAACCATCTCTACAATATGAGAAAACAGATTGAAAGTTAAGTTATATGTTCTTGTTTATTCTTATGATCTCATTTCTGTGTTTCTAAGCCATTAAACTATTCCCTCTTTCTTTCTTCCCTAGGTTTTACAAAATGCACCAGATGAAATACTAGTGGTAGCATCTTCCATGCTATGCAATCTTCTTCTTGAGTTTTCTCCAAGCAAAGAGGTCAGTATTAGTTTTCCTTACCCCATTTACCTATAACCTGAACTTTACCTCCAATTACCTATAGCCTAGTCAATAGATAATGAAATTTGAAGGTTAGGTTTTAAAATCACTTCTGAATTGTTAGGTTGAACAAATTAAATCATTTTAAAAGATTATCATTTGTTGTTACTCCTTTTATGACTGGCATAGTCATCTTACTTTTAAAAAAATTATAGCTTATAATCTAAAATGCCTGCAACTGCAAGTGTAGAAATAATTACAAAAGCAATAGACTATTTTCAAACTATATTACTAAAGAATAAATTAAGACTCAGTTTTATAAACCAGGATTATAAGTTATTTTAAAGAGATTATTGCCAGCATTAGAAAACGCTTTTTAGCAGTAGTTGTTTGGGAAGGGATTGTATGGGGGGTATTTTTTCTTTTTATGCATTTTATAAATTATTCAAGCATGTATTATCTTTGTAATAGCGAAAAGTAAAACATTAATAAAGGAGGAGGAGCTTGTAGAGTTCGTTTTGTCATGTTAAAATGTCTACTCTGCCCAATTGTGAACTGAGGTTTAAACACTATCCTTTATTGTGCATCTAGTAGTCCCATTTTTGTTGAATTTTCTTTTCTGCTTTGTAATGCCTGCAGACTTTGACTGGTAAATTAGGAGGGTATTAGTAACAAGGTGGAAATTCGGAGACAGTGAACAAGCAAAAATCTTGTGACAAAAAGGGAAAGTCTTATAGTTACTTTGCAAGAGCAGAGAGACAAGATAAAATGTCAGATTATGTCCACCCTAGTGTTTCTGATGATTTGGTTGTAGTTAGTGTGGCACCTTTAATCATCCTGAACAGCTCCTATGTTGCCACAAAGCCACCTTCACAATATTTAGTGTCTAGTTAGGGAGTTGATGAGCTCACATATAGGGTCATTGATATGATTGGGTTTTTTATGTTAATAATAAACTGGATCCTGAACTAAAAGTAGGGAAATGCTGTAAGAGCATTATTGGGCCAGTTAACAAAATTGAAACACAAACTATAAATTAAATAAATGTATAATTTCTATATTAACTGCCGAAGTCCAGTTCTGGCAGAAGGCCAGGTCCCCAAAAGATAGAACGGAGTTGGCGAGTGAGGGGAGGAGGGAAGAGACACCAGACTTGCTCAGAGTTTGGTATATGTCCTCTCTCAAGAGTCTCAGCAGGTCTTTATTTATACAGTCCAAGCAAGCAGTGGGACTACATCAACGCGTGCATAGAGCAGGCAGTTAACAAACATCACATTTTTTCAAGAACAGCTTGGGGTCCTGCGACTCCCATTCAAGATTTATGACACAGACCATTTTAGAGTAAAATTTACATCCGAAACATGTTCTTATCAGTATCTTAATCCACACCGTTACTTATCATTGTTAAATCAGAGAAAGGAACTTTGTGCAAATACAAGTAAATATTTTGTTTACTCTGAGTGTAAGGTAGACTATCAGCCACAAGGTCTAAGAACTAGTGTCGATACCTAAAAAGCTACAGGCCCCCAATTAAAGGAAAATACTAAAGCCTAAGTTCTCTCTAAACCTAACATTGAGTCTTTAAAAGAAATCACCAACTTCATTCTAAACCTAAAACTAATTTGTAATGTTTTTTTGCCATTTAGAGAGTTTTTCTGTGTATGATTTCAACTTAAGTAGAACAAAGGCAAAAGGAAGGGGAGGAGAGTAGGAAGAGTCTATGTGACTCCTTTATCACCTGGGAGATACAGAGCCTTCCACAGTGGGCCAGATCACAGAGGTCTTTTTTCGTTTCCTAAGGCCAGTTTCCCATAGTAAATATTTAAGTCTGAGAGACTGCCTAATGACTAACTTTGAGTTTGTAAAACAATCATATTTTAATTACATTTTACTCTGCCTGGTTTTATGGCTTTTTTAAGTTAGTGGCAGTATTTACCAGTTGTAAAGGTTTGTGTTGGAGTATTTGTCAATCAGTAAATGCGTTGTATCCAACTATTTTGTTTAACAAACAGCCAATTTCACAACTACCCCGTGAATTATCTTTCAGTGAGCACACATTAAGAGACTCACAGAACTGTAATTATAAAGTTAGCCCAAAACAAAAGGAATCTGGCAGGGGCCAGCTATGGAGCCCCTGATTTTTCAGAAATATCTCTCATACCGGACTTTCGTCACACAATATGAGTAGCATGGCCCGCACCAATTAACTGCTCTGAATTGGTTCTGTGGTTTCCTTGTTATTAGAAAATACACATTGAAGAGTAAAGGTGAACAGTGCATTGCAAGTGTACTGTACTTTCAAATAGTTCAGGAAAAGATAAAGTAGATATGACTGTATAGAATGAGAAAGATAATGATAAAGAGAATATGGTAAAATGTTTAAAATTGGTGAATCTGGGGGAAAAATATATGGAAGTTCCTTGTATCGTTGCTATTTTGTAACTTTGAATTTATTTCAAAATAAAAAGTGAAAAAAGAACCCACAATTTGTACAAGAAGAGGACTGTATAATCTTTGAAAATGTCATATTGAAAGGCACCACTTAGACATTTCTTGAATCCACTTGTAACAGGTGACCTTTTAAAGTATTTGTTGATTAGACTTCCCTGGTGGCCTAGAAGTTAGCCTATCACCTCTAAGGCCTGAGTTCCATCCCCTGCCAGGGAGCTAACTCACATCTGGTGCAGCAGACCTCTCTTGTCTTGCCTGCCATTCTTAGCAGTGTATTTCACGAAATCCACCTACTCTGTTCCCCACTGTGTTGCTGGTGAATCTTCTCATCCCCCACACCTCTGGCCTACACTTCCAGTTCGTCTGTGCATAAATAAATAAATAAATATTTTGGAAAGTAAATAAATAGAAAAATAAAGTATGTGTTGATGATGATAAATCCACCCTCAAAGGTTTGAATTACTTAGCTATTCTCAAAACCTATTTTCAGCCAAGTATCATAAAGTGTTCAGGTTAAAGGATGCTATTTTAGATACAATATGAGATGACTATAAACATATGAGACTGTTTTGCTTGTCAGGTTGACAAATAGTCCTGATATTCCTAAAGGATAAATTCTGCAGCAGGTTTGGAATAAGATTGGCAGTTTGGAAAGAGGATAGTTAAGTTTTCTAATTCCTTTCTGAACCAGCCATATTGCTTGATAGCTACAAATTGTGGAGGGCACTTTAGCTATTATACATGCAAACACAAAGCAGGGAATGACAGCTCCTCAGAAACAATGAGATTATGCAACTAAATCCTGGGGTGACAGATATGTGTGAAATGTACAGATAATTAGGGTTTCTCTTGAGTCTATCAAAACTACCAGAAGGAAATAATTAGGGTTTCTCTTAAATCTATCAAAACTACCAGAAGGAGATGACAGGCTTATTTTGTTTTGTTTTGATTTAATTTGTGAGAAAATAGTTGTCCTTAGTCTTGCTCTTCTCAAAGAGAATTTTGTCTGCCTCACGCCCTGCTTTGTGAAAGTTCCCTGAAATTGGGTAAGAATAGAAAGGAAATCTTAGCGTGTCAGGGTATGTACACCTTTGCTTTACAAACCTGACCTAAAAATTGTGTTTTTCCTTTTCAATAATAGCCAATTTTAGAATCAGGAGCTGTAGAGCTACTTTGTGGATTAACCCAAAGTGAAAATCCTGCTTTACGAGTGAATGGAATTTGGGCTTTAATGGTATGTTTCATTGTTATTTATGTCATTGTTTGAAATGCCTGGAATTTTCTTTTTAAAAAAATCTTGCCTTTTTTGGTCCATTTTTCTAGGACCTGGATGACTAAGTATTCAGCTTACGAATTTGAATATAAACTGGTTGCTTGACCACTGTGAGCTTCAGACATTGAGGCTTGACCTATCTAATTTTGGGAAAATAAATTTCCTCATTGTGAACATATTGATACCTATATAGAGCTGCCTACTTTACCAAACATTTTCACATCTCCTTTGCTCTATGTAACAACATTGTGAAATCTAATTAAGGAATATTCATGTTTAATAGATTAGTAAAACTGACGGCACAGAGTGATTAAATAATTTGCTCAGGCAACAGAATTGGTGCATAAGTGCTTAATGATTTCTTAACATTTTCTAGTAAGTAATGTATAATTACAACCCTAAATCTTTTTACCTATAAAGTCAGAGAAATTTTTTCCTCAAGAAAATTGCAAATAGGACAATCTTACATGAATTTTTAGAAACATAGTTATAATTACAACTTAATTACTATATACCAGACACTAAAGTATTGATGTTTTATATTTGTTATCTCATTTCTTGTATCTACCTACAATTGGGAAACTGGAACTTGGTAGGTAAATGAATCCTCCAAGGCCTCCCAACTAAGTGATAGAAATAGATTTTGAACTTTCCCAAGTTCACCCTTTTCTGTGCAGTATCTGCTGTCTTTTCATACAAACTTTGGATTAGAAATAATCATCCTCTAAGAAGAACCTGAAGCCAGTAGTTTTTAGCACTTCTTTCTTGAAACTTTTTCCTAGGACTTAATTTTTTTTAACTCACTTCCTACCCACCTTTCAGGGGACATTCCTCCAAGTTTCAGTACCTTTACACTTAAGTTTCAGGGATTTCATCTATCCTCATGGTTTCAACATTCTTAATAGAATAGGTTACCTTGAAATATGTATATCCAGTTGTAACAGACCTCTACCCCCGAAATCTGTCACTTAATCTGTGGGATTTCATTTGAGGGCTACTTGACAGTAAAATTTAAACGCTGAACATTGAATTCATCACTCCCACTCCTCAAATCTACAGTAACTATCTTGTTCTCATCAATCTTCATATTGTCAGCTCTATACACAAAATGTAAAACCTCAGAATTGTCTTTGATCTGGGTCTCTTGGCACCCAACTCAGTATTCTTGCTCTGCCATGCAAGAATGCCATGTCATTGTTACTTGACCTTTCATAAGTCTTGACTCCTTAATTAGAAGTAAGTTCCTGGAGAGCAATAACTGCATATTATAATTAGTCTTTTGTTTATAAGAGATTTTTTGTACCAAAAATTGATTTATGAGTTATTCAAAATTTGCCCCTTTTTTTCTTCAGTTATTATAGCTTCAGGTTAAACTGGGGGTAATATAAGTATCCAGAAAGGGAAAATGAAACAAAATAGCAACTGGGTATCTAGGGTTGTTAGTAGCTTGGATACATCTCTTACCCCTTGGAGAGCTTGTGTAATGTGGCCCAACTATATCAATAGTGAGCATAGCATTCTGAACACAAAAGGTGTTTCATGCCAATAAAGTTAACAGATCTGCTACTTATTTTCATCCATAATAGGGAGTACTTTTCAGTCATTCTTAAAATTGATGGCACGGTCTAGTTGTTTATAGTCATTTTGTTATTAAATGCACAGAAAACAACTTGAAAACCAAGGATATTCCCAAAATGTGTTAGTGGGTTTTGTATTTATTTAAGAAGTCTTAAAACATTCAAATGCCCATATCAAGAAGTGGTCTTATTCTTCATACAGGAGTATTATATAGACAGAATTATAAGTGACTAATAGGAATCAGAAAAGTAATGTGACTTATGCTTGAGGATTTTCTGCAAATTCTGTTTATATTTTGAAAATTATCAGTTACTATTACAATAGAATTTAGTAAAACAAATATAGATATGATTCTTGAAACCTCTTTAATCCTTTCAGAATATGGCATTTCAGGCTGAACAAAAAATAAAAGCAGATATTTTACGAAGCTTGAGTACTGAACAGCTATTCCGGTTATTATCAGATTCAGATCTGAATGTGCTGATGAAGACGTTAGGACTTCTTAGAAATCTCCTCTCTACTCGGCCTGTAAGTAAAATCACCCAGGTTTCCAGATTAGGTACTCTTGCCATATGCATTATAAAACATTCTCATCTCCCTGCTCCCATCAGCATCTGCCCACATGTGTGATTCAAATGCTGCTCCATCTCAAAGTAACAGGGGATGGATAATCTAGACCTGCCACCTTCATAGGCATTTTGGAACTGCTTTAAGCATAGCCACCTGACTCTCCACTTCTGCACTGCCTGTCATATCTCCTTCCTCTGCTGAATATGAACCTGCTTGATTTGTTTCTTATTTACCTGGTTTGCTAACCAGGGTGGGTTTTATCATCTGCCTGAATCATTTATCTCTGGGTCCTTTGCAAGTTACCCTTTGAGAATCCTTCTCAGCGCCAGTCCACCCACATTTACTGGTTGACCTCTGAAGATGTCAGTGCAGAGAACTGTGGATGTGCATCAGAGCAGGAGAGACTGAACCTTGCTGGTGGGTTCCCTCTCATTGTTTTCTGATGTCCACTGAGCAATAGTGTCAGTGGCCTTCAGGTAGATGAAGATAGATGTTAATTGGTCCCCTTCTCTGTGCCTCACTTGTGTTTGAATTTTCTTTGTATATTTATGCCCATTACTAAACTGTTTAGTAATTCCCAAGGTAGTGTTAGTAAATGTGTGCCATATTTTCTCTGTCTCTGCCTGCCCTCATCCTTCCTCACCAACCATTTTTTTATACTTCCCTTTCCTTAATACCTTTAGACTTAAAGATCCCCAGTGATGGCAGTTCTGTAGTCTATCAGACCAAATCTGTGCTCTCTTCATCTTCAAGTTATTAAAATGAACAACAACAAAAAAATTGAAGGCAACATGCAGCTTCAAGACAAACACTGTTCTTTGGCATCGAGTGTTGTATACTACAGTGTTCTCTTTGAAGCAGCTATGTATTGTATTATTTAACCATTAGAAGCCTTCTATTCTTTTCTATGGTCGTTTTCTTTGTTCCCCGGACGATAATTGTGGATTTCCCATTGTTTTGCAGCATATAGATAAAATAATGAGTACTCATGGAAAGCAAATTATGCAAGCCGTCACACTTATTCTGGAAGGGGAGCATAACATTGAGGTCAAAGAGCAGGTATGTGTTCCCTTTTTTTGAGGAATATCTTCTGAGTGGGAGTACTAAGAAAGATTCCTAATTAGTAGCCTCCTGAAATACTCAAATCTGTGAAAGACAGGGTGATGAAATGGGAGGTGCTGTAGAGAAAAGAAAGATCTGAGGGAAAAAACCTTCTACCACCCTTCAAGCCTCTTCAAGAATTCTTCATCCTGCAATAGAAGAAAACATGAGCAGAATTGTAGTTTCACCCTTTGTCCCTGTCTCTAAAGGTTAGTCACCTTCGATCATCCTAAAGAAAATCCTTCTCCAGGATTGACTGCTTCTAGCCTACTCTCCCACCATACTCTGCAGTCAAAGTCCTGCAACTCCCTGATAAGATAATTCCTTATACTGGGCACATTTTTCATTTCTTTACTCTTGTGCACCATCATCCTTTATTCCTGTCCTTTTTCCCTACTTTCTGTTGAGTTTCATTAGGGCAAGTTTATAAAAATACAGAGACTACACATTCATCAGGGGACAGTTTGAGAATTATCTCTATTACCAGGGTTTTACTACAGAGTCTTTAAAATATATATATTTTATTGTATATGTATGTGTGTGTGTGTGTGTGTGTGTGTGTGTATACGTAGAAGATCTGGGGTGTAGGCCAGAGGTGAGGGGGCATGAGAGGATTTACTGGAGACACACTGTGATCTGGCCCATTGTGGAAGGCTCTGTATCTCCCAGGTGATAAAGGAGTCAGTTCACAAAACCATTAGATAAATTGCAATACATTATGATACATGACAGAGGTTCAAATGCACCATACTATATGGTTTCATTTCTGTGGCATTCTGGAAAACACAAAACAATAGAAAGAGCAGATCAATAGTTTCCAGGGCTTGAAACAGTGGATGAAAGCTTTAATAACGAAAGGATAACACAGGAACACTTGAGGGAAAGGATGTCATAGAACAGCTTTATATGGTGAATGCCGGTGGTAGTGATTGTAACACTCCCAATAGAACTACAAGTAGAACTAACTAAAAATAGAACTCTCAACCAAAGTATGAATTTTACTGTATTTAATAATTTGGATTATGATTGATGTTGCATTAATTTATAGATAAATTTGGGGAGAAATGTAATCTTAACAATATTGAATCTTCTAGTCCATGAATACAATAGATCTTCCCAATTATTTGGGTCTTTTTTTAGTTCTTAGCAATACTTGTGGTTTTCATTATGTAAGTTTAAACTTCTTTTGTCAGACTTACATCTAAGTTTTTCATGTATTTGGTTGCTATTACAGATCGTATTTTTAAATTCTGATTTTGAATTCTTCATTGATAGTTAATAGAAATACAGTTTTTATTTATCAACCATGTTTCCTGCAATCTTATTACACTCACTTTTCAGTTCTGTTGTGGTTACTTAGCACAGATAATTATGTCATCTGTGATAAAATCTTTAAAAAAAAGATTTATTTATTTTTGTATGTAAGAACTAGGGTACAGGCCAGAGGTGCAGGGGGTGAGAGGATCCACCAGAGACAGAACAGGGAACAGAACAGACAGATTAATTGAAACACACTGCTGAGGGGAGCAGCAGGAGAGGCAGGAGAGGTCTGCTGCACTATGTGGGTCCCCTCTCTGGCCGGCAGCAGGGATCGAACTCGTGCTGCAGTGGCTGCGGTTTGCTTCACAGTGCATTGCTTAACCCACTGCGCCACCCAGGAGGGTCCCGACAGTTAACACTTCTTTCCAGTCTGTATGCTGTTTTATTCCTGTCTTACTCCTTTAGGTAGAACTTCCAGTACAGTGAGTGAGAGTGGTTGAGTGTGGACATAGTTGCCTCATTTACAATACATGAGGGAAAGCATTCCGTCTTTTACTGTTAAATATATAGTGTGTAAGTTTTTCATAAATTCATCAACTAGGAAAAATTCCCTCCTTTTCCTAGTTTATTGAGAGTTTGTCATGATAGATACGAATTTTTTTCAGCATCTATTTAAATTCTCTTTTTCTTTATTTGGTTTGAGTAATATGGTGAATTCTGTTGATTGGTTTTCACATGATAAATTAATCTTGTATACTTGAGATGAACTCCAGTCGGTAATGTATTATTCTTTACTTATTTTGTTGAACTCAGTTTACTGAAATTTGATGAGGAATGCATCACATCTATACTCATCAGAAACATTGATACCATCGTTTTCTACTGGTGTCTTCATCTGGCTTTGGTATTAGGGTAATACTTGCCTCAGGGAACAAAGTGATATTCCTTCTTCAGTTTTCTGAGAAAATCTGAAGACTTGATATGCTTGCTTTTTTAAATTCTAGTAGACTCTGTCACTGAAGCCATCTGGACCTGTTGTCTCTTTTATGGAAAGGTGTTTAGCTACAAATTCAATTTCTTTTATAAAAGTAGGCATATTCAGGTTATTATTCATTTCCCCTTGCATGAGTTCTGTTATTTGTATCCATCAAGGAGTTTGTCTACTTCATATATGTTTTTAAATTTATTAATATAAAAATTTTCATTATCACTTAGCTTTTTAAAAAAGATTTTTTTGTGCCTATAAGAATTGGGGTACAGACCAGAAGTGTGGGAGGGGAGAGGATTCACCAGAGACATAGTAGGGAGTAGAACAGGCAGATCTACTGAAATAACTGCTATATCTCTTCTCTTCCTAAAGTCTGTAGTAATCTTTTCACTTGCCTCCTCTTTTATTCCTTGTATTGGTAATTTCCTTTTTCCTAATCAATCTGACTAGAGATTTATCTAGTTTATTAATCTTCTCAAAGAAGAATCTTTTGGTTTCATTGGTTCTTTCTTTCCTATTGTTTCTCTGTTCGCTATTTCTACGCAGTGTAAGATTGATATTTTAAGTTTTCAGATTATATATACATTCTCTGTAGCAGTTAACTTAGCTATACCGTTCTAGCCTGAAAGCAGCTATAGACAATACGTAAACAAGTCGATGTTACTGTCTTCCCATAAAACTGTTTACGAAAACAGGCAGCAGATTAGATTTGGCCCAGAAGGTCATCATTTGCCAATTTCTAATCTAGAGCATTGATTTCCAGTTGAGAGAGAGAAAGAGAAGCTTTTGAATTAGTTATTTAGCTCATATGTTAAATTGGCATGATTCAATTGCTCTCTTTAAGATTTGGTTCCCCATCCCCATAGGAATATTTGTAGTTGGGTTGGGGCTTCAAAGTAGACCTTGAGTTCAATCTGCCATGCTATCCAAACCTCAGGAAGCATGGAGATATTTTTTTTTTATTAGTTATATTTGACATCATTTGTAGTCCCCAGGGAGTACCCACCACCATTTCACCCGTGCACCATCACCTCAGTCCCTTGTGCA
>JAGFMF010011830.1:23479570-23546372 GCA_019455555.1 Galemys pyrenaicus | reverse complement strand
CTTCTGACTTGTTTCACTGAGTATAATTCCTTCTAGTTCCATCCATGTTTCTATAAATGCCCCTAGTTTCTCATTTCTGATTGCTGAATAATATTCCACCCTGGTACACTGCTGGTGGGAATGCAAGCTAATCCAACCATTATGGAAGGCCGTATGGAGGTTCCTCAGTCTACTAGAAATGGAACTACCATACGGTCCGGCAATCCCACTCCTAGGGATCTACCCAAAGGACACAAAAACACTGATCCAAAAGAGCACCTGTACTCCTGTGTTTATCGCAGCATTATTTGTAATTGCTAAGACCTGGAAACAACCCAAAAGCCCAAAAGTAGAGGACTGGATCAAGAAGATGTGGTACATATACACAATGGAATATTATTCAGCATGGAGATATTCTAACATTCCGTGAAGGGAAATCACTCGTCTGTCTTGCTGACCCAATCTGTTCTAAGGAATGTTTCCTGAAACACCCCCTCCCCCTTACATTCTTAGTAGGTAAGAATGGGTCATTCTTCCCTAAGAGAATCTTAAGGTGCTTGCCATTTCCTCTTTCCAGGAATGCCTGTCATAAAACCTCTTAAATTCCTCAGGGTTAAAGTAATTTCCATTATTTCTTTACAAACTTATTCAGTGAAATGGCTCTTTCTGGTAAAGAACGGGGGAAGGGGAGAGCAGAGAACAACCAAACCATACTTTTTATTCTCACTGCTTGGCCTTGGTCCCTGCAATTTGATTGAAGCCTGAAAGAATAAGAAGATAGGAAGGAAAATTAAGTAATTTTAATATTTACTTAGAGCCTAGGAAAGCCTAGTTTGGTGAGGACTACCACTGGTGAATATCATCTTGCTGACTTGCTCTTCAAAGATGTGTTGTTGCACAACTTGATCTTCTGAGTCTTTCTGTTTTGAAATCCCTTGATTGAAGAACAGAACAAGAAGGAATATGGCGTTTCCACATATAGTTTTTGCCTCTATCAATGAGTCTGATGGTGTCAGATTTGAACAAAAATGTTGAGACTTAGGTGAGAAGGGGGATTGGACACTCATTGTATCTACCGATCCTATCCAGTGGGGCTAGAATGTGGGTGGAACAACCATCAATCATAGGAACCTGGTGTCATCTTGAACTTGAACTCCTTAAAAACATTGACTATCAATTCCTTCTCAAACTAATTACTTCTGTGATTAGTTTGTCTGTCCCATCATAAGATCTTTCCAAGAAGAGATTAATCAAAAAGAATAAAGACCTATTATTAGTTTTCTTAAGTATAATATGGCATGTAAGAAAATGTCATTTTTCTTAGATAATGTAAATATTACAATACTTAGAGGTAAAGTATCACATTTGCAATTTTCTTTAAATGGTTGGGGCAAAATAAAAAAGAACAAAACACTTTCACATACATATGTATTCAGACATATACACAAACCCATATTCTTTAAAACAAATAATGGTACAGTGTTCATGAATGTTGAAACATTCATAATGCTTGGGTATATTATGGGTAAAATTTTTATAATTTAATAATTTTTAACAGTAAATGAAAGAAAGTAGTCCAAACCTATTTTCCCCCCTGCTCTCCCTTCGTCTCTGAGAAATTTAAGAGTGTTGTACCTGCCAAGACTTCTGAGAGGCTTACTGCATACCAGATCACTTTGAAATCTTACCTTCCCCAGATCATCTCTCTCCAACTTCTGGGTACATTAAGGTCTCCTTGTCCTTTAAGTGCCCTAGAATAAATAGTTCCCCAGTGGCTGGTGATGTCTTGGGTTATAAATTTCATTTTCCATGCCTCTTTTACCCCAGAGCCAACATTTTTTGGTTCCAGCCTCATTCTCAAAATCTAGTAGCCACAGTGTATTAATCTGGGAGAATTAAGACTGCACACCTTGTAAGATAGTTGATCATTTGGGCCGTAATAAGATAATAGTCTTCTCAGTTAGCTATAGCTTACAGGCTTAATTAGCTTAAGTCTAGCAAAGAGAAAGTTTCAAGTTGAAGAAAATTATTTAAATTTAGGTCCCATCCCGACCTCTCATCACTTTCTTTGAGTGATTCCTGACTGTGCTCCAGGACTCAGTGTCACTTCCCAAGAGGTGGGATCCCTGCACTAATCACTGATCCTTGCACTAATCTCATGCTTCCCAGTTGTACTTTTACCACAGTTACACTTTGGAGAAATGTTACTGTGTGACAACTTCAAAATTTGGGTGTGTGTTTTATTTCTGTTTCACCCTGATGCCCTGTGGGTACATGCATATTTTAAATGTTTGGCGATATGCTAAAGCTGGTACTAACTCAGTATCGCTACCCTGGTTCTTTCACCTTTATCTTAATCTTTCCCACCTGCTGGTCTGACTGAGAATGTAACCAAGCAGCCTTTTTCTTCAGTACCAATGTGATTGCTTTCAGGATGTACCATGCTGCCAGCTGGCATAGTCTCCCTCCAGCCTCCACATTAGACCATTGTGGACCAAGCTTTACACAGTTTACTTCCCTTTCTAGTCCCCTAATAGGACCCTAAAAAGTCAAGAAGTCCTAACAGCAATGACTAGTGCAGCAGGTGACAGGATTTAGGCCTTCACCCCAAAGAGCATGAGCTTGGGAGCAAGTAGCATTCAATTTGGAGGGTGAAGGATGAGAATTGCAACACCTATGAAGCTTCCACCACATCTGAAGGAAGCTATGGGTGATTATATAAGCCTCTCTCAGAAATGAAATTTTCAAGAAAATAATAGATTATATTTTCACTTTGACTTATGTATTAGCCTAAACTATAAGCCATGACTATCTTTATTCAGTATGGCTTATACCCAGAAAAAAACTGCTTAAATGTTTAGTTTCTCTTTCGTGTGAAATGGACTTTTTTTCGGTGTGGTTACTTTGTTGGTAATGACACCAGGAGATGCGAAATCAAGGCATTCATAATGGCGCCTATGAGAATCCACGTATTTCAGTTGGGAAACTGCCCAAGTTCTTGAGAAAGATAGAGTCTGAGGACTTGCTAATCACTGGCCCTTTGTTCTCTTCTAGACATTGTGCATCCTAGCCAACATAGCAGACGGGACAACAGCAAAAGAACTTATTATGACCAATGATGATATCCTGCAGAAAATCAAGTATTACATGGTGGGCCTTTGTTCCTTTTCACTGTTCTACACTAGCTGTGTTTTAGAAAGCAGGAACTCTGTAGCATTGTTAAAACAGATTGTGCAGAGATTTTAAAAGGAGGAATATACTCTATCTGTAACAGCAGATAGTGAGTTCCTCTCTGAAGGAAAAGGAGCAACACCAAGTCTTTAAGCTTGTGCCATTTGGCAATATGACCACCCACAACCCCACTCCCTCTCCTTACCATCTCTTGACTGCCTCCCTCTTAATCAATGAAGACTTGAGCTCCTGGCTTTCTCAGTACTCTCCAATCCTTGTTTTCCCTCACAAGGCTTCAGTACCAGGTTGATGACCCCTATAGCCCTCCAACGTCTTTGGAACCTGTTCTTTGACCTGTTTGCTTTCAAACATAATCCAGCTACTGTTATGCAATTTCTTGTCATTAACAGAAACTGCCCTTTGCCAAAATCTGGATATCAAACATCCCACCTTTTTATTTACTTGGTATCTCTTAGCAATAGCTTAACCATAGATAAATCTGTCTTTCTCTTTGCCTACTTGTCAGAGTTAACAACTGCAGAGAAAGTTACAGGACTAGACTGTCTGGCTTCATGTTAAGTTCACAAAACCCAGGTAGGCACTCAGCACTACCTGGTATCCTCCAATGAGTCTCTAGCAAGCTGAAGCCCTCCAGCAAGTATAGGTTCTTATTTTCTCTTCATTCTTTAAACCTCACCTTTTCTCTCACCATCACTCTTATTGATGACCTCACCTTTTGTTTTATTAAGAGAATAGAATTCAGTATCCTTCAGTGACACCATGAATAAAATCATTTACATCCCTCCCTTTTAAGATGACCTATAAAGTCCAATCTCTGACCTTATTCATCTATATCCCCAACTCATCTTGTTCCTCTCCTTTTGTTCACTATGTTGACCTCTTTCCATTCCATGAAAGGTCATGTTCTTTTCTACCTCAGGACCTTCACACATGATGACTCCGCTGTCTGTAACACTTTTCTTCACACACTCTATACCTGCATGGCATGTGTCTCACCTTTAAAATATCAGTTCAACTGACCCTTTCTCATGGACTATTATATATGCGGTGAAACCCAAACTGTTCTGGTTAAAGTTATCAGTTATCTCCTTGATGCCAAATCCAAAGGATAGTTTTCTCTCCTCATCTTACCTTACCTGTAGCAGACTTCAACACAACTGACCATTCCCTTCACCTAAAGATGTTCTTTTGCCTTGGCTTCTATAACACATACTTCCTTGCTTAGCCCTGCACCATTTTATCTTCTCTCCTACATGCTTTCCTGAGATTGCACTTTATAAACTGTTTACAGTAAAATCTTCTTGGTTGCTTTCAAAGACTTTTCACTTTTCCCCTTCCTCCTGAGATTCTAATTTAATAGGACTGGGGTATAGCCTGGACATCAGGATTGTGTAATGTTCCCCAGGTGAAGGGAATGGTCAGTTGTGTTGAAGTCTGCTACAGGTAAGGTAAGATGAGGAGAGAAACCTATCCTTTGGATTTGGTGTCAAGGAGATAACTGATAACCTTAACCAGAACAGTTTGGGTTTCACCGCATATATAATAGTCCATGAGAAAGGGTCAGTTGAACTGATATTTTAAAGGTGAGAAGACATGCCATGCAGGTATAGAGTGTGTGAAGAAAAGTGTTACAGACAGAGGAGCCATATATAGAACCAGAGTTAAGAACCATTGACTTAAAGCTCTCCTGACTAAAAAAAAAAGAGGAAGTGGAAGTATCGTACTTCCAAATCTCAAACTATACTGCAAGGCAACCATACTAAAAACTGCATGTTATTGGAATAAAAGCATATACACAGACCAATGGACTAGAATAGAAAGCCCAGAAATAAAACCACAGGTTTATGAACAACTAATCTTTGACAAAGGAGCAAAGAATATGCAATGGAATAAAGACAGTATGTTCAATAAATGGTGCTGGGCAAACTGGACTGCTACATGCAAAAGAATGAAACTAGAATACTGCCTTCATGCACAAAAATCAACTCAAAATGAATTAAGGAATTAGATGTAAGACCTGAAACCCTAAAATATATAGAAGAAAACATAGGCAAAACTCTGCAGGACATACATGTCAGTAACATCTTTAAAGACACAGCACCCAAAGCAAAGATAGTGAAGGAAAAGATAAACAGCTGGGACTACATCAAACTTAAAAGCTTCTGTACAACAAAAGGCACACTAACCAAAACAAAGCAACACTGGGAGAAAATCTCTGCACACAACACTACTGACAAGGGACTTATCACAAAGATCCACAAAGAGCTGACCAGACTAAACCAAAACAAAGTGAACAATCCAGTCAAAAAATGGGCAGAAAAGAGGAAATGCAAATGGCTAATAGGCAAAAGAAAAACACCAGATAGTTTTCCCCCCTAGAAAGAATATAAGGGAACCAAATAAGGATCAAGGAAAAGAATAATAACAATAAAGACACAAAAACCAAAAATGAAAAGACAAGGACAAATGGGGACACTTCGTGGGGAGGAGGGAGGGAATGGGTTGAGGGTGGAAAGAGCACAAGGGACTGAGGTGATGGTGCACTGGTAGAATGGTGGTGGGAAATCCATGGGGACCACAATTGATATCAGAAATGTATAAATAAATAAATAAATTTTAAAAAAAGAGCCACTGACTTAGGGAAATCTCATCTACTCCATGACTTTTACTGTCTATGCTGATGACTTCCAAATTGGATACGTCCAGCCAAAACCTCACTTCTGAACTCCAGGCTCTCATACTCCTGCTTATTCAACATACACCTTTATGTAGCTGTCAGAAACCTCTTGAATTTGACGTTTAAAATGAATTCTTACATATCTTCTCTAAACCTAAAGTTCTCCTCTTCTGGTCTTTCCCATCTCCTTATAGTGTCTTTACTCTCTAGTTCATTGCTCAAACCTAGGACTCAATCTTTATCTCTAGTTCTTTCACATCATTCATTCACCTTACCAGAATGTCCTGTTAGCCCTTCCTCCAAAACTGATGTTGCACCTATTTAATTCTTTCTCTCAACACTTCTTCCCCCAGCCCGATCTCCTTCCTGATTAACTATAAATAGTCTTCTAAGCACCTCTGCACTGACACCCTTCAGCTCAGATGAACCTCCAGAAATGTAGAATACATCTTGTCCCTCCACTTCATGAATTCTTCAAAGACTTTCTGCCACCTCAGAATGAAATCCAGAGTCCTTACTCTGGCCTACAAAGGTCCAAAATTTAGCCAGGCCTACTCCTCTCAGCTGATGTTACTCCAGTTTTCCTTCCTCTCCAATCCCTGATTCCTTGTTCTCTGCTAGAACCTTCCTATTTAAGTCTCTGATTAAGTGTGGCCTCCTTCAAAGAGATCTTTTTTCATGCATTCTATCAAAATTAGACTCCCACCCCTCCACGTTGAGTTTTTTATGTCACAGCAATTTGCTTTCTCAAAAAACATTTATTGAATGACATATGAATGAACTTATACATAGCAAATGCTGTATGCTGCTTCATTTATTCAATAAATACTCTTGATAGCCTTATACCAGAAAATTTCATAATATATAGAAAAATATAGCCTAAGTCAAAACCGTGGAATTATCAGATGCCAGTATTTCTGTGTTCATGAATTAAATAATATAAATTGCAAACTGCACCTATGACCCTGTAGGTGTTTTTCTTTGGCCAGTCAGAGGATTTCTAAAATTTATATGTCTTTCGTTCCTCAGATTACCACATTCTCCATCACTCCCTATTGCGTTTAGCCCAGCCCTTTTTGTCCATTAGTACTAACTTTGTGGCCCCTTGAAACATGTGAATTTGAGATCCCTGCTTCAAACTTATAGGCTATTGAGATTACATATGTTCTATCACATAAATGATTTCAAATGAGATTATAATATTTAAATTTTTTTTTCCTTTCCTGCATCAAATAGGGTCATTCACATGTCAAACTGCAGCTCGCTGCTATGTTTTGTATATCAAACCTCATATGGAATGAAGAGGAAGGTAAGAGATTGGTGAGATTTGTTCCAAAGAAATTTACAACAAGATCCTTTATAGGGAAGGCAGCAAGGTGCCCCTAAGATCCTGGGGAAGGGTACCAGTCATTGGAGCCTGAGCACCCAGTAGGGTCATCCTGATATGAGAATCATGGGACTAGCCTGTGTCAGCCTGACAGTTAACATTGGGCCTCGCTTAGAATCAGCACTGTACCACATTACTAGGAATGGAGGTAGAGGAGACCCTAAAGAAGTGATAAACCTTGCATTTGAACTAAGGAGGAGGTTGGTAAGATGCACTTGAAGTGTTATGGAAATTACTCTGGCCCCTAACACAGACTATGTATGGGAAGATAAACCAGGTGGTACTCAAGGATTTCTGGAGACCAGGCACTTTATTCTAGATTCATATGCATATGGACCCAGACACAGACATTTCTCCAAAAATCTAGGCCTCGAACAAAGGCTGGGAACTCCTTTTATACTTTACTATCTCTACATCACTACAGGGTAAAAAAAATATATACAAACCATATGTTTGAAGGCTAGTTCCCAGAGGAAAGGGGGAGTTTTGCAGGGAGGTAATTTTCCAAGGACACAGACCAGCCTGACCTGTTATCTGCAGCTCTGTTTAAGAGTGCTGAGACTGAGCCAGGAATATGACTTGTTAACTGTGCCTGCATTGGCATGTTAATTGCACTTAAGCTAAACTTTGTGACTGGGGAGGCATCTCCAGTCCTTTGTCCAGCAATATTTCTTCTGCAGAAGGAGATGAGAGTTAAGAGTGGGTGGGAGCATGGGACTTCTGTTGTGTGCAGAGGAAATACATATGTGGACTACAGGCAGATTAAACTCCATTTTGCTGGAGAAGAAGGTGCATTGGTGAAAAATGAGAGCTTCAATATGAATGAGGCAGCCGGTCTGAGGCCTCTGTAGGTCAGAGGTTCTCCACCTTGGCCGCACATTAGAATTATGTAGGAGTTTTTGCACCAGACAGTTAAATCAGAATTACTGGGGGTGGGCTTCTTGTATACATGTTTTTAAAGCTTATCCAGATAATCCTATTGTACAGCCAAAGTAGCAAGCAGAAACATGAGAGCAGCAGTCCTGGGTTGTGTATCAATCACCTGGAGAACTTATTGGGGGGGGAGGGGTGCTACCTCTAGTGATTCTGATTCACTTGTCTAGAGGAAGTCAGTGCATAAGTACATCACTATAGGCTCTTCAGTTAGAGGAAAGACCTCAGCATCACTCTACTCAGCAGCTGTATCCAAAACAAAGTAGAAGAAAGATAACCAGATTCAGTTATTGGTCTAGAGACTGAGTAACATCAGGTGCCAGGGAAACAAAGCTGCGCTCAAAGAGGATTTAGTCTAATTGGAAGACAGGACATAATTGTCTTGAGTTAATCCAGAGGAAGCAGGAATTGTTGAGAAGGTAGAAGAAAGGAGAAGAGAAGGGACACGCAAGACTTGTTTGGAGTAGGAGGAGGCTGACTTGTTATGACCAGAAAGCAGAGATGAAGCTTGTGCTTGATAGCAAAAGGTCTGTGCAAGGATGAAGAGGAATTTGACCTGGACAAATTAAATCAGTCGGAACCCCGGGTAGACAGCAGGAAAGAGGGTTGAGAGGCAGAGAGAACAGCTAGGAATGCTGTCAGAGAATGGAAGCATTCAAGGATCCAAGTACACTGGAGGAGAGAGAAAGTTGGAATGAGGGGTGGAGAGTGTGAATACTGAAAGACTCCAGATTATTTATTGTACATCAAAGAGAGTAGCCTCTAGGGCCACATTTCCAGTAACCTGTGAGCTTTAATCTCTTAGGTTCACAAGAACGCCAAGATAAGTTACGAGACATGGGCATCGTAGATATTCTACACAAATTGAGTCAGTCACCAGATTCAAACCTTTGTGACAAGTGAGTATCAAAGTGAAAGAACGTTGCTTTGGGATACATTAAATTATTTTATGAAAGGGTTTGGATTCACATGACCAAACAAAATCTGTTTATTTTTTTTAACTTGTAGTTTTTATTGAAGTAACATTGACTCATAACATTATATAGGTCTTAGGTATACAACATTATAAATCAGTACCTACATATATACATTATGGTATCCATCCAAAAGTCTCATTCCCATTTTTCACCATACAACACCCCTTTTACCTCACCTACACATCTCCCTTCCCCTTCCTTTCTGGTAACCACTATTTTGTTCTTATGGTCTAAGAGTTTGTTTCTGTTTTGTTTGTTCACTAGTTTTGTTTCTTTATCTTCTGCATATGACTACAATCATCCAGTACTTACCTTTGTCTGATTTCTTTCACTTAGCCTAATACCCCAGGTCCATCTGTGTTGTTGCAAATGGCAGTGTTCCACCTTTTTATAGCTGAGTAGTATTCCACTACAAACTCTTTTCAGATTTTTAGATTTTTTTTTTAATTTTCTTTGAGCCATTTGTGTGACTTTTGAGTAAGAGATAAAGTAATAATTAACAAATTGTTAAAGAGTCTTCTACTCTAAATTAACTTGAGCCTGGGCCATCTTAGGGGGTCTGTGAAGAAGCTCCACAGGCTACTCCCTTACATTCCCTTAATGATTAGACTTAGAAATGCATGTTGCCTTTTGGAAAGCAGAAATGAAGGTTAAAAATAAAAACATACAAAGGATCAAGGAAAGGAGTAAGAAAAAAATAATAATAATAACAATAAAGACACAAAAATGAAAAGACAAGGACAAATTGGGGACACTTGGTAGAGATGGGGGCGGATTGAGGGAAGATGGGAGCACGGGGCACTGAGGTGATGGTGCACTGGTGATATGGTGATGGGGAATACATGGGGATTACAATTAATGTCAAATATATATAAATTAAAGGGGAAAATAGAATAAAAAATAAAAGCTGTGCAGAAAAATAAATTACATTTAATAGAAAAAAAATTAAAAATAAAAACATACATTAACTAAAAACTTCACTGACCAGTAAGGAGTCCCTAGCCTCAAAAGAAACATAAAAAGCTTTTCTTAGCTGTGTCCACTCCTTTTAACACAGCTTTCACTTGTCAGCTCACTTTTGTACATAACAGTAACAATAGCAAAAAACAATTCTCTCATTTTCCAACTCTTAAATATGGCTCAGAAGCCTCTCATGGTTTGGCTCTACCTTCTAGCTCCCCAGATCCAGTGCCCCAATGCCCACCCGATACTCCAGCCATAGCTGTCCCATTACAGAATCGCAGCATTACAGAAATCTGTTCCATCTGAATTCCCATCTCAATTCCCTTTCCTCAAAATTCCCATTCATTTGACAGATTGTTTTTTTAAATACCTGTCCCTACCAGCTACTGTCCTTGTTGTCATACAACTTATATTCTAGTACAGAACACAGTGTGCCAATGAACGTGTAATATGAGAACAAGTAATAAGAGGTACTGTGAAGAAAAGTAAGCAAGGTGAGGGAATGGAGAGTAAGAAAGTTTCTTTTCTTATAGGTTAGTCAGCAAAGGTCTCTCTGAGGACGTGGCATTTGATCAAAGACCTGAATGAAATAAAAGTCTGCGAGGTAGATATTTAGAGGAAGAATCTTCCAGGTAGATGGGATGGTGAAGAAGACCCTGAAGCAGGAGGAGCTTGCATGTTCAAGAAACAACAGGAAGAGCAGTAGGGCTCGAGAAAAATAAAGGGGAGGGAAAATGATAAGAATTACACTCAGGAAGATAGCACAGAGCAGGTGAAGGCCTTGTGGGCCACAGTAAGGACTTCGAATTTTATTCAGAGTTTAATGGGAAGTCATTGGAAATTTTTAAGCAGAAGAGATCATTTCTGATTTGAATTTTTAAAAGATCACCTTGGTCACTGTATAAATAGTTGTCTATAGTAAGGCAAGAATGGAAGCAGGGAGACCAGCTACACAACATCTTACTACAGTAAGAGATAAGGGTAGTAGTAGTAGAAGTATTGAGAAGTAGTTGGATTCACAACTTTACCTAAAGGTAGAACCATGGATTTGACATACAGTGTTAGGAAAGGGAAATGCCTAGATTTATAACCTAAGCAACTTGCCATTTGCCAAGATCATGCAAAACACAAAAGAAGTGGGTTAGGATAGGGAGAATCAAGAGTTCTTTTTGGGTATATCAACTTTGGATGCCTATCTCATATGCAGGGCATTCAGGAGAGTGGTTCAGAGGATATAAATTTGAATGATAAAGTCACAATAAAATTGCCTAGGGAGAATAAAATCAGAGAGAAATGAGGAGTGCTAAGAACCAAACTCTGGGATTCCCGAACATTTAGGGAAAGACAAAACAATATAGCAGAGGAGCCAAAGGAACAACCAGTGAGGCAGGCAGAGACCTAGGCACATAGGGTCCTGAAAGCAAGGGAAGAAAACGCCTGAGTGGTGGCCATCCATGCTTCAGAATTAGATCAGGGTGTCACCTCCAAAATGTCTTCATGATTTATTCTCCATCCTACCCCCCAGACTTTGCCAGGACCCTGTAGCACCCATAGAACGTTGGGTTATGGTTGTTGGCTTCTATGTTTTTGCCACGGAAAGGAAGAAGCATTTGGTAATTTCATCTTGAGTAAATGGCTTTGCCAGACTCAAACATGCAAAGCAAGGGGATGAAGCTTGCCATCCACAAATAGCTGCTGCTCAGATGAATGGCACATCACAGGCAGGTCAAGGCCATCCTAGTGCTGAAAGCTGGATTTGAGCTGCCCCTTGAGGACTGGAGCCTCTGCCTCCACCTCACAGCAGTGGTAGCAGCTGCCAGCTTAAATGTCAGCCTGTCTCTTCTGGCGTGGGAGCCAGATTGTTCCCTGGGTTTTTCTCTCATCTTAGTTCAAAAATGAAACCAGTTCTGCTTAAATCCTCTCTGGGATGAGCTGAAATACTATGAGATACCAGCATGAAATAAGATGGGTTTGAGCCCTGGCTTACGTTACTCACACCACTCTGGTACTATTTCTTTAAATTTATTTCTACAGCACCTAAGTTTTCAGCAGTTCTTAATTTAAACCCTATTAAAGAACAAAGGTCTGAGCTACCCCACCCACCTCTGTCTAAGGAAAGTTAATCTCGCCTCCAAGACCATCCACCTGAAAGATTCCTTAGATAATAACAGATAGCATACAAGACAATAAGAATGTGGTCTGAGGTCCTCTAAAATCAAACATAATCAGTCCCTGAGAAGGACCCCAAAGGAACATACATTAGCAGTGTAAAGAGTAATTCAGAATATCAAGTATCATGTTGACACTCCCACCTTGAGATTGTGAAGTCTGTTACCTAAAAAAGACCTCTCTCAGGTTCCTTCTGTCTTTAAAGTCTTTGTGACTCTTTGACTTTCAAACACTTACAGATCCAGAGCCATTACTAACTTAAGCAGCCCTTTTTACTTCATTGTGCCTGAAGTTTTTGGATAGTCTTTAAGGAGTAAAATACTGGGGCAGCATTCAGAAAATAACTGTGTAGAACTGAACCCAACTTTCCCATAACTTGGAGCCAGTCTGTATGGAGCCAATCTGTATAGATTGTTTGCAACTACCATTTTTATAGTCTTAGATAATGGCAAGAATAATCTTTTGTACACCACTTTTAAAACTGTAGATTGTGTCATCACTTCACCTTAGAAGCGGCACTGGAGATCAGCTTATTGCACACCCAGTCTCTTGGTATACTTATATCAACTAATAACAACTGAAAATAGCCTTTTCTTTCCATAACTTAGAAGCAGAGACCATTGCTGAAACCACAACTGCAATGTCTTAGAAACTTAGCTCATGATGGCAATCACAAAGTAGGCCTCTTCAGTCTATGTTCAAAGGAAAGTTCTTTGCACAGGTGAAGATTGGTTAAATCACTGCTTGTGTCACATCTTTTCCTTTTCATCTAGCTACCTTCTTTCCCGATCACCATAACACTCCACATCCGACACTGATCAGTGTCATCAGGCATGATGAAAAGGAGCTAAAAGTGGAACCTTCTTGCCAAGTTTTGAGGCATTTGAAACATAAGATGCCCTCATCCCATGAACTCATGGCTCCTCCAGGAACCTTCTAATTACTACTTAAACTCCTCTTCCTGATCAGTTTTCCTCTTAGCTTCCCAGGACCCTGAGTGCCCTCCTCTGTGTTCTAGAGCACTAGGTAAAAGGTGATTGGCCATAAGAGAGGGTAAAGAATTTCAGATCCATCACAACCATATGTCAATGGCAAAGGGAAACTACAACAGTCAGTGGGCTACTACAGTCAGAGGGCCAGAGCAGGCTTTTGTAAGAGAAACTCAGGC
Source organism: Galemys pyrenaicus (assembly GCA_019455555.1). Taxonomy (NCBI): domain Eukaryota; kingdom Metazoa; phylum Chordata; class Mammalia; order Eulipotyphla; family Talpidae; genus Galemys; species Galemys pyrenaicus. The sequence goes on along the minus strand of JAGFMF010011830.1, from coordinate 23,532,927 downwards.
AGAGGGAGGGTAGAGCCAGCCTGGGTTAAAAGTGTCTGCTGACCACAGACCTCTGCCCCTTAAGGTAGATGCTGGGCTAAGCCCACCCCATATTGGTGATTTGCCTTTTCAGATTTAGACTTCCCCAACTACCATCTTTGAGCCATAGGTTTTTCCCATAAATACTCTTCTGAGATGATGGCTGACAGGAACTTTGTGATTTCAGGGCAAAGACGGCACTACAGCAGTACCTGGCCTGATGGGAACGCCCTGGCACCTGTGAGCACCCACATCCTTGTTTAAGGAAGTACAGGAACTAGCCTCAATTGATTCCTTCTATTTGCACAAGTCACCTTGGACTGCAGGGAGCTGTTTTGCAAAAGCAATTTGGTAGGCTTAGATCTCAAATTCATCTTGAGAACATTTTTTGAGGTAGTAATTTCCTCAGAGGACTATTGTGTTTTGTTGGGTTTTTGTTTTTTTGTTTTGTTTTTTTGTTTTTTTTTTTTCTGAGCTACCTGGACTCTTTATTAGAACAATCAATCATTTTCCTTTGGACCTACAATTTTTTGCCTATGCTGCAGCCACTTTGTGAATGAGAATGAATGTGTCCATGCACACATGAGTGTGTGTGTGTGTGCGTGTGTGTGCGTGTGTGTGTGTCCTTGGGTCAGAATGAATGAGTATGTGTGAGGGATACCTCAAATTTTTCTTTTCTTATTTTGTGTGAAAATCTCTTTTCTACAGATTTTCCAGGGTTTAAGCATTGCTTGCTGTATAAAAAAAACTTTACTGAATTATATACAGTTTGAATGAAATGTTATTTTAAAAACAAAACAATTGTTAAGTGTTCCATAAAGGTTATGTTGAATTTTGGTCAGATGAATATTTGTAAGTAAAGAATATATGCATTTCTGAACCTCAACTTACATAGATTTTCTTTATAAAAACAAACAAAAAAAAAAAAAAGAAGAAGAAAAGTTTGGCTATAGCTGGCCTGAAAAACAGGCACGATATATGGTGCTGTGCAAAATAGTAAGCTAGCATCTTACTGCCATCAATATCAGCAGGTACGGAGCCACTCTTCAGCCTAATTCAGTAAGCTCTCAGACTTCTAGGTCAAATGCAGAGGGTGGAGTGGACTGAGGTAACAAATTCACCATACTTTTTTAATACATCAGAGGGAAATACGACTACTGAGAATGAAAGCTCAGCCATGATTCTGTAGGCTACCCTTGGCAGGAGCTGGCACAAGAGCCTCCTACCTGCCCTAACTCCTGTCATTTGGTGTAGCAGTATCTGCCAGGACTTAGACCCAGTCGTGGAACCTTATACTCAAACTTAAGTAGATCATTACTTCCTGGAAACAGTCCTGTCACCTTGGGCTTCCTGAAACAGCATCTATCACTGTGAAACTAAAGAATGTCCTGTAAACCCATATGTAGAAGGAAGCAAGTAAAGGAGGGTTTAGAAAGCTGTTTTTCTCTTAACTATACTCAGTAAATGACTAGTCACTCAGGACTGCTACTTACTTAAGTATGTTTTTGTAAAGTTTGATTGAAATATTAGTGAAAGATGTGGCTAATATCTTTTCCTGCCTCAAGCCAAAAGAAATTTGTGAGTAGGAAAGAATCTCCCCAGGATGACTGATGATGACTTCTATTCTTTTTATAGTGAGTACTGCTTAGCCCTTTTGCCGCTCTTAACTTGGCACCTGCTCTAACATCTGGGTCAGCTTCAAGGTGTGTAGTCAGCAGGTTGCTCTTGACTGTTCGAAGGTAGAACCAGCCTGCCTTTTCCCTTTGCTAAAAGAAGGTCAAAAGGTCAAAGGCGCTGCAGCCTGGAAGCGAGGTCTGCGTCCAGAAGCTCGCCCTGAGGTGTGCCGCCAACAGGATCCCAGGCCCACCAGCCACTCCTGAAGGGTCTGCTCAAGGCACAGCCACCCCACCCCCAAACTGCACCTTCCCTGGAAGATTTAAACATGTTTGATTGCAAGTGAATGTTTCTAAAATGTATTTAATGCAATTCATCCTGTTCTCAACATGACCACCCAAGATTCAAACAGAAATTTCCAAGTTGTTATCTTTTCAGTACATCACTGACTTAAAATCTGTCATGACAGGGACTTGGGTTTTGTGCAGCCATCAGGGTGCTAATGTGAGAAAGCCAACTTAAAGAAAATCTAGTTTATTCAGAATAAAGCCTTACTTAGGACTATTTATTGAGATTTCTAGTACTGAGAAAATATCCTGGGTTGGCATTTATAACACAAAACACCTAGACAGTTGGTATTCCAAAGTACCAGATAAATATGAAGAAACCAATAATGAATTGCTGAGACAATCTTGAACCCAAATAGCATTAGAAAGCTGAAGGCCCAATGAAATAACACTTCCACACTGAACTCTATGGATAAATCTTGCCTGTGACTATAAATAGATGGTCAAAGAAAAAGTGTTTTACTATAATTAACTTTTCTGATTTGAATGAAGGAAATGTATTTATTAAAACAGAGCTGTTTGCTGCTTTACACAGGTGCAGTGTTCAGTCAGCAAGGAAGGGGGAGGAATGGGACTTGGTCTTGGGTCTCCACTCAAGTTCTTAACAAAGCTTCTTACTCTCTCTAATACTGCATTCTGTTTCTCCTTTTGTGCCCTGATTGTAACCCAAAATTTATGAACTAGAAAAGAATGTCCAATTTAATAAGTTGCATTTTTTTCCTTAAGCACTTTATGCAGAACAATACTGGTAGTGTTTGGATAATATGATTTTAACACATGCTAATAAAAGCCAAGAAAAATCGTGGCAACTTTTAAAAAGGAGTCTCTTTTCCAAATGTCTCAAACATCAGGAAACATTAGAAGATTATGTGTACTGGGTTTTGGTGTCTGATTCTTAGTGACTGAGACGTTGCAAGGTGACTTTGCATTTCAGAGTGGGGCCAGTGCCATAGAGTAACTGCTCTAGGGATGTCTGCTGCAGTCTGGGGCCCTCTATTCCTGGCTTCCTGAAGCCCAGCAGACCATTTACAGTCCCCCATTCCCAGCCATCAGGACCCTCTACCCCTGTGTTGCATCCATGCCCTCTGTTCTCTCCTCTTCCCCTTCTGTAGCCACAGCTCCACTGCCACCGCCTGCTGGACCCAGATAGAGTTTGGCAGATGGCCAGCTGCACAGTGCACACACAGCTGCTGTGCCTCTGCAGAGGTGCCCAGATGTTCTTCACCTGCTCACTGCGTGCTCTGCCTTTCCCTGTCTCCAAAATGTAGAAAAGCACCTTCTCACTTCACCAGAAACAGGGAAAGCCAAGGACACCCATCCCTGAATGTGGAGGGAGGATATTGAGTGGTTCGTATTTCAAAAGGAAATTTTAAGTGAGGCATGAGAAAGGAGAGGAAAGTGGGACCCCAACATCCTGGCACCTGGGTAGGTACTGGTCCTGCCTCAGTCCTGTCCCTTTGCACTGACTTCCCTGGTTGCTGGGCAGAGACACATGTCAGGGAAGTTTTGGCCTATGACTTGGCTTCAGGGAAAATAGGTAACCCCCAGGGACCACATTTGTCTTACAAGCCACCTTTACTCGTCCTCTTTCTATGCAACCCTTGACTTCTGGCCTTGGTTCTGCCAGGAAAACAGCCTCTCACTGAGTAGATTGCCAGTCTTCCTTGACTTCATGGAGCTGGGCCTGCCCTTTGGCCTGTCAGGCACTCACACCCAGTCACCCAGTAATGCCTTAATGCTGCAATAGCTGCCATTGTGCACCCTACAGTTAGCTTCTGTTGTACAAAGCCAGGGTCTCTGCCAAGGAATTCCATCCTCAGAGAGTAAGCTAACATTTTAGAGATTCAGGAGCCTTCTCATTCTCCTACTCTCCAGATCCTTCTGCCACAGACTTTTCTGGACTGAGAAAGTAAATGCCTTGCCATGTAACAGAAGGCTACCCGTAATGGAAAGAAGAGATGTTACCACCACCCCTCTCCTCTGGCCCTATCAGTTAGTGCCCTTTCTGTTCCCCCATGCAGCCCTACCATTCCCAGCTACTTCCTGGGAAGACAAGGCTATCAGACCAGCACATATCTCCCCACACAGGCTCACTTCCCCTACCTGTTCTTCCTCTTTCTTCCCTGCTTTCAGATGTTTGATCTCTCTTCTCTTCAGTGATGGAAGATCCTTGGCATTTCAGCTTCTGGGAGATCAGATAGCTGTCAGCTGGGTATACCACCAAGTACCTCCTTCAGAACCACACAGCACCTGTGCTCTAAGGTATTTGCCAGCTCTGAGGTGGGCACAGACCAATGATGTCCCCCCTCTTAAGCTTACTTATGAAAGGGCAGAGCACAGCCCCATGGTGGGCCGTGTGTATGGGGTCTAGTACAGTGGACTCAACTTCATTGACAGATCCTATGAGTGCAGGTTCCATGGAGCAGGTGGTTGCACACAAAGGCCTGTACAGCGTGGGCTTGTATGTTTGGATACAGAGTAACAAAGTCATGAGAGGGGCAGCTACCACCCTGTGCCATATAGGCCTTGGTCCCCACCTTCCCACAGCCTGACTCATCCAGCCCTGTGCCAGCAAAGTGCATCATGCTGTAAGGAATGATGTCTCTCGAAGTGCAGTCTTCTGGGAGCTAACTGCCCACGGACAGCATTTCTTCAAGTCAGGAGCAAAGTTCTCTGGAGAAAACCAGCAAATAAAGGTAATCGCTGACACTGCATCATAGTGTAGAACACAGCCTTTCTCTCAGAAAGAGAAACCTTTTCTCAGAGAAAAAGGGGCTTAGTGAGCTACAAGTAAGCCAAAGAGCAAAAAGCTGCATGTTAATGTTCACAAAGGTAATCATAGTTATTTTTTACTGAAAACCTCCTTTGTCCTTCAAGGGCACAACTAGGGAAGGACAACTCAACCAGGCAACTCAGTGGAAGCTGGAGGCAGCCTGGCCCCGTAGGAACTCTCGGGTATTGAAATGAGCCAGAAGCAGAAATATAGCCTCCAGGTATTGCATTGTGAACATACTCTGATTTGTGGAGAACCACAGATGGGAAAACCCAGTGACTACACGATTGCCAGTGTGGCCTTGGAGACAGCATGGGAAGTACTGAAAGCTGATCTACACCTCCCTCCATGTCAATATGTCATGGAGTTGGAATTAATGGCATCCAATTTTGTTGCACGGTTTTCAAGTTCATAGGTATCAAGCTTGAATTCTTTACAAATTAGGTTTATTGTTAGGGAAACACTACCTTATAGAACTCAATAGTCCCTGAGATAACACCATGTCACAGAAGAATACAATAACTGATGTCCATTTATTTTATAAAATCCCAGAGATAGTTTTAAAAAATATGTTTTAATAAGGCAGAAAAGCATATACTGTTATTTTATCCATTAAAGATAAACTTGAAAAATCCTGGTTCTCAAAAGGGTTGGTTGGTTGGTTGCAGTTCTGGAAGTTTCCTTAAGTGCAGCAGACACAAGTACATCTTGTGGACTTGGCCCTGGTCACATGCACAGGAAGAGCAGCGCAGCCATCTCAGTCCTCATCCTTGGTTTTAGCTTCGTGGCCTGTGGGACAACAGAGTGTCTGTGGGGCTCCTGAAGTGAAGTCTGTGCCAGTCCACTGCCAAGCACCATTCACACAAAACAAGAAAAGGGGCTCTCACTATATCAGAGGTGAAGTTAGGCGTCATGGTGGAAGGGATAGCAAAGACAGTCTTAATTGTGTGTCAGGGAGTATGTGCAGTTGTACGAACAATTGTACATAAAGAACTTTAAAAAGCAGCATTTTTTGAGCACTTGATATGTGTCAGGCACCAGGCTAAGCATCTTCCATCTTTAGTCTCCTTTCATCCTCACAGCAGCCCATAGAGGAAGACAATTACTGTGGATTTATTATTTTGGGCCTGTATCTATATCCATCACAGATAAGGAAACTGAGGCCCAAAGGTAAGTAACTTTTCCAAGCTATTCAGCTGGTAAATAATGGAGCCAGGATTCAAATCCAGGAGCCCCTTAGCAGATAAAGTGCTGATTAAGTTGAAAGCACACTCAGCCAAAACTGTATGTCACATCAAAGTCAATGGCCAGAATACCACCCCAGGGAGGCTGCCTCAAAGTCAGGGCTATAAGAGACTGCACTTACTCTCAGAGTGTGGTCTTGACCAAGACCCTTCTAGAATTGTTCCCTTTGCTCATTATCACCCCCAAAAAAGTCAAGTTCAAGATGTCCCAACGTGGTCCCAATAGCCACAGTGAGTATTTCCTAGTTCACATTCTTCCCAATTCCCCGAATTATATTTGGCCCCAAATTATACCTACTTATATCCCGTCACCTCCTCCCTCACCGTACCATCCCCACCCTCCGAGGAAAAAGTGTCCCAAGACTCTGGACACATCCCCAGTGAAAAGCTGGCTCTTTTGGTGCCCCAGCAAGGAGAGTAAAGTATGATGTTGAAGAACTATAACATGCACTTTATGTGTCAAGTTGGGTCTCTGCTGCACCTAGAGCCACACTTCCATGATTTCTCAAACTGTAAACTCCATGGCTTGTCAACTTGTCCCTCAATGGCAGCAGAAATAATCACGCCTCTCGGCAGCAGCAAATATAGAACCAGTACCCTCTCGGGCCAGCTCCTGGCCCCCCATTCCTTGCATTCAGACCACTTTTTCCTTAGCTGCATTCTAATCTTGAGGAGACCATGAACATTGCAAACATTTAGGTATATATATTGGTTAAAACCCAAACATTCAGGCACATGTAGGCTATTACCATTTCAGATGTGTGTGTAGCCTGCTGCTAAGAATCCCATCCTCACATCCTTTGCTTTTCCAGGATTTCCATCCTCTGATCTCTTCCACCTCACCACAGGCTCAAACCAGACACATGCAACTCAGCAGGAGCATCATGACCTGGCCTCGTCCTCCCACTGGTAGGCTGGGCTAAGTCACATGCCTTTGGGCCCCCTGCCCCTCTCACACATAGAGATGACTCCAAATGTATGTCTGAGGAAGCTAAGAGTCACAGCAGGCTGGGGGCCCTCTGAGCCCTGTGCCTATCAGGAGTGAGGGGTGCCACCCCCTCTGACTTGAGTTTGAAATAGGCTTCTGTAAGTTAAGTTTTCCTAGCTGTTTCCACAGAAATAAGCAAAGTAACATTGAAATAAACACAGGATTCCAAAGTCAGAATGTAGCAAAAAGTTTGAGATATTAAAAAGCAACACATTACTCTGAAAATGTCAAACAGTTCAGGACTACTACTAAAGCTATCTGAAAGATCCCTTATCTTATTAGACTGAAGACAGAGTTACCACATATTTAGTGTCAGTGACCCCCCCCCCCAACATAATGCAGGTTTAATCAAGACTAGATGGACCTGACAACTTACCAGGAGAAGCTTTCGCAACTTCCTCTGAAAACTTAAAACTGGGAAAGAGCAATGCCAGTTCTCGGCTGGCGTCTTCTCGGTCCCCACTTCCATGGACGGCATTGAAGGGCATTTCTGTGCCATACTGAGCCCGGAGACTGGGAACATTGGCAAAATGTACAAGAAACAATTGTTTCATTTGAAGAGGAATCTTGTTCTCTGGCACCATGGTCACCAGCTACCAATCAGCACCCTGTACTGCTTGAAATACTCCCGCTGCTGGAAATGCCGAGAACAGCAGCAAGGACAGCAGTGCCGGGTACATTGCCTGGTGTGTCATATACATGAGATCATTTCACTTGTATCACAACTCGTGAGGGATGCTGTCAAGATCCCCAGTTTAAAAACTTGAGAATTGTGGTATAATCCAGGAGCTGCCATTTTGTTGATAACTGCACTAGGGCCGGGCACCCTGCTGAAGGTTTGATAAACGTTTCTGTAGTTAATCTTTACAACAATGCCACAAGATAACATTGACATTGCTAGGACTTCCTGTGGGTCAGGCATTCTGCTAAATGCTGTGTGTGTGTGTGTGTGTGTGTGTGTCCTTACAATGACATCTGAAGCAGGTCTTATTTTAGTACCCCTTTTTCATATAAGAAATTAAAGCACAGAGGGACTAAAATGTGGTCCAAGTTCATGCAGTTGGTAAGAGGAAGCAGAGAGAGTCTGAAGTCTATGCTCTTAGTCATGACAGAAACTCATACCCCATTTCACCAGAGAGAGAACAGAGGCTTGGAGAAGAGACTTGACTGCATGTCTCTAAGATATGTTTGTGGGTCTGCCTTTTACTAGCTCAGCCTCCCTCGTATAGGGGTATTCAGGCTTCTTTCAACTACAAGGTACAACTGCAGCTACTTGGGCTGCTTCTCATTTGTTTCCTGTTGGCTGAGCCTCTCTTGGCTTCAAAAACCAGACACAATGGATTAGTGAATTTGGCATTGACAGTTCCAGGCTAAATAAATTCAGGGCTAAGGAACAGACCAAGCCAACCTAGTGCAGTGTGTACAGTAGGGTACTCAGATACTAAGGACCTTATGTCCCTAGTGAGGAGTAGGGGTGGAAGGGGTTGAGTCTATAGTACAGATCCCTAGGCCCCACATCAGCATCCCTGGTGTGGCAAGCTTGGGTGGGACCCTGGACTCTATTTCCTGGGTAAGTATTGCTGGTAGTTCTGGGGCCATAAGATGAGAGTCTCTAACTGCAGAGAGAAGGAACTGAATCCAACAGTAGGCTCCAGAAGAGGGGAAGGAAGGGGAGGTGATGACAAAGAGAAGCTGGAGACTAGATCAGAAGGCAAGGATTTGTGAGAGTCTCCTCAAATACATAGCAAAGAGGTCAAGTTTTCCCAAATATATAATAGAGGGACATCGAGGCCATCAGAAAGCCTCCTGTGCTACCACAATTCTGGGCTGGCGTAGAGCCCTCAGCTTCCTTGGATGCAGGTCTTGAGGTGGATTAAAGGACCATAGCTGGTAACATCACCTGTCAGGTTGCTCCCTCCTTGCCACAATGGGGTCACAGGGCCCCATGAAGTTTCGCCAGGCGCTGACCACGTCTTCAGCATCTTCAGTCCTGGTGAGGATCAGGAGGTGGCTGGGCCCACTGCTCATGTGATGTACCAGCTTCTCAAATGCCTCCTAGCACATGGAGGAAGAACAGTGGCCTACGGCAAGGGCCTAAGGCCTTGCCCTAGGATCAGTGGGCCATCACACTGACAGGATAGAGGGGGTTAGTAGAGCCAGCATGCCCAGGTAGGGGACCAGGGGGCAGGGATGATGATGACCAGCCACACCCAGAGAAAGCAAATATAAGTGAGACTTTGAGTTGACTCAAAGTGGAACTCAGTATTGACTCTGAGTTGAAGGTGAGTGTATAATACTTTGGGTAGGGGCAGCTACAAAACCACCTATGTGAGGCATGCGGCTGCGTAACTAAGGGGCAGGATGTAGTTGAGTGTTTTTGTTTTTGTTTTTCAGTACCTTGCGACGCTTGACCCTTGTTCAAATAACTGTTCTGGTTTTCCTTTGGGGGCACAGCTCCTCCCCATTTCACTCTGCTTTAGTTTGATAACGTGATGCCTATCTGCCCCCACCACACATACAGAGGTGGACTATGACCCAAGACAGCTCGACCAACCCTTCCTCCCAGTAGGTGAGCCACAACAAGGGCCTATGGAGAGTGGCTGAAGCTACCCAACTGCAGAGTGACAGTCTATGCAGGTTTGCTCCTGAGATTCCTCTGACTGCCTTGGCTCTTCTCGCCATGACCTTTGTATTCATTCAGTTCTCTTCCTTCAGTCCCAGGAGTTATGAGGTTCCTTCCAGTAAACCCTTTATTTCATTACTTTGATGGAGTCAAAATCTCTCCCATGCAATTAAGGAAATTTTACCTGATATAGCTAGTAATCATTATTCTGAGAGTAAATTCATGGTCCATTTGCCTTTCACATTCTATTCTTCATACTATCATATTTTCTTTGAATAATCTCACTATTAACATAGTATTGGAGAAAAAAAATGAGAGTGTGGAAGCAAATAAGCTGACCTCGCCAGCTCTATGTTGGTAGAAAAGTCGCATTTCTGCCTCTGTCATGGTTCTCTCTTCATTTGTTAAAATGTCGAACCCAGCTTCCTGGATCTGTTGAATATATATAAATATAGACATATGTTCTGAAAAGTAAATCAAGCCCAAATTCACATTTAATTTAGTTGAAAAGTAAAAGATAAAAAGGTAACACTAAAATATTTGAGGAGGGCCTCCCTGGTGGCGCAGTGGGTTAAGCAACACACTATGAAGCAAACCGCAGCCACTGTAGCACGAGTTCGATCCCTGCTGCCGGCCAGAGAGGGGACCCACATGGTGCAGCAGACCTCTCCTGCCTTGCCCACTGCTCCCTTCAACAGTGTACTTCCGTTGATCTGCCTGTTCTGCTCCCCGCTCTGTCTGTGGTGAATCCTCTCACCCCCCATACCTCTGGCCTGTACCCCACTGCTTGTATGCATAAATAAAAAAATCTTTAAAAATAAAATATTTGAGGACCTCATCCCCATGATATCCCAATTGCATTTAAAATATTTAATTTACTTAAGTAAATTTTAGCTAAAATTTATAAAAGTCAACTTTTCCCAGTAGGATGCTCTGGCAAATTGTACACGCATGTTTTTTTCATGCCAGAGAAGGCACAAGGTGGGTCTGTAGGTACATGTTGTCTCTTACCTTCATGATAATCTCATCAGCCTTTCCATGGACCACTGCATCTGGTTTAATGATGGCCAAGGTACAGCTCTTCTCTGAGGAAGCTGTAATAAGCCAGACTGTTGTTATCAGACGCTGGTCCCACAGCCCCCACCGCTGAGGCTCCCAGGAGGCCTCTCAGACGTGCAGCTTCCACATGACACTCCCAGTGTTCCCTCACCTGGCCTCTTGGTTTTGCTCCCGCAGACCTGGACTTTAGTGGAGGCACAGGTCTAGCTGCAGGCCTCACCCTCAACCTGGTTGCAAGGAACAGTGACATGCAAAGGACATGAACAATGGAGAGAGTGGAAGGGATAGAGGGACAAGGGAAGGGGAATCAAGACTTCTCGAGAACAGAAACCCATAAACAACTGAAAGGATCATTATGGAATGGGGAATGAGCTGGTAGTAGAGACAACACAGGTCTGGCCATTCTTGTCCCTTCCTGCCACGCTCTCATGACTCTGGGCCTCTACTTGCTGTCTGCTATGATCGCTTTCTCTCTGCTGACTCCTTTTTTTTTTTTTTTAAATGATTTATGTGTTGTTGTTTTTTTTAAAGATTTATTTATTTATGTATACAAGAGCTGGGGTATAGGCCAGAGTCCAGGGAGGTGAGAGGATTCACCAGAGACAGACCAGAGAGTAGAACAGGCAGACTGACTGAAACACACTGCTGAGGGGAGCAGCGGGCACAGCAGGAGAGGTCTGCTGTGCCATGTGGGTCACCCCCCTGGCCGGCGGCAGGGATTGAACTCGTGCTGCAGTGGCTGTGGTTTGTTTCATAGTGTGTTGCTTAACCCACTGTGCTACCAGGGAGGTCCCCCTCTCTGATGACTCTTTTGCCAGTCTTTCTTTATAACTCTCCTGGCATGTGCCCATAAAGACAGCCTCAGGTCCTAATTCAACATGACCTTCAGCACCAACACAGACTACCAACTGCAACCTTCAGTCTCCTGTCTCAGCTCAGTCTCCTGAGAAAAAACTGAACTGGCCAACTAATTGTTTGGAGCCCAGGCCCAGCTCACTGATTGTCCACTTGTCAATGTCTGTAGAGCCAGCCAGCTGTGCCACCTGATCATGTACACAGAAGCTGTAGGCAAATCCATCCTTGCTGTACTCCTGTTTATATGAACGTGGCCTTGGTAAGCTACCTATGCTCTTGAGACTTAATTTCCTGTTCTCAACTTTTGTATCAGTTGTGTTGCAATGAAACATGACAAAGTTTGCATGGAAGGAAGCCTTCCTACTTCAAAAATCTCAAAAAAAGTGTCCTGCGGAGGTAAGCGACAAATCTGTTAATTGGTCTCTAAGTATAATTTCTATGGTCCTGTGAACACTTAGATAAATTTAAGGGACTCATAATAAATTCTGTGATGAATTGACCAGTTAGTGTGATCACCCAGAGGTGCAGAGTAAAGAGAAAAAAATGCCAGAGTACAGGACTCTGAGACAAACAAGAACTCAAAATGGGAGCAAAGGAAAAGAAACCAATGAAGTGGGAAGCTCAGGACAGACCGGAGGGGAGGAAAACATAAAAGGCCTTCACACGTCAGAAACCAAAGAGGGTTTTCATAAGAAGGCATCGTGACTATCATCCAAGTGTGCAGAGAGTGGCCATAGGGTGGGACTTGACCTCGCCTCGGGTGTGTGATGGCTTAGAGAGGAGCTGCACCGAGATCAGTCTGCAGCATGCAGGGCAGAGAGAGTGGCCCAAGGTGCTCAGAAGAGAGGACAGCTGGGGCAAGAACAGACTTTGGGTTGTTTCCAAGCTGGAGCAACTTGATCTGAGAGGAAATAATGGAGAAAAGAAGAAAGAGAAAATAATCCCAAAGGAAACAACAAATGTTTCCTGAAGAAAACAAGTCACCAATTTTCTTTGCTCTCCACACTTGGTCTCCTAAACTACAGCTCATTCCTTGACAGAATCCAACTCCAACAGTTGGATTTTTTTTCCTATAAAAAAAAAAAAAACCTGTCTATCTCATGCAATAATAAAAGTCTTCCTTCTGTAACTCAGTCTTTTTATTTAATCCTGGCTGGCCCTGGTGTCTCAGTTACATATCAAATGCACCATCCCAGTGATGGGCTTTCTAACTTCTTCCTTCTCTTCAGTGTCAGGTTAAAGTATTCTCCTCATAAGTACAGTTCAGGAAGAACTGCGAAGTCCGGAATATGAAATCTGTGAGTTGATATTTGGGGGACAAGGAGAGAGGGGCGGCTCTCCCGTCTGCCTGTGACTATGCAGGTGTCTCTTTTTCCTTCTCCTTTTCCTAATAAACTTGTCCTTTTAAAATCTAAACAAAAAGAGGGAGCAGGTGGGGAGGGAAGGTGTCAGGACACTGACTTGCTGGCACTTCAGGAAAAAGGCGTTAAAAAGAAAATCTCAAAGAAGCATCCAGTAAGGGCTAAGGAAATATCAGCAGCATTACTTTACATTATTAGTGTCACAACTGTCTATTTTAATAAATGCAAGCAACTTTTCCTGATGCCCAGTATTTGCTAATGAAAGTCATGCCTGGTATATTTGAACACGCTGAGAAAATCATGAATGGTGCCCAAATGCCCCTGAAATACATTTAATCCATGTGAAGTCAGAGGATGGACACCAAGATGTTTTAAGGTTCATCTTCCCAGAGTCCAGGTTGCTCATTAAACTGATGATTGGTGTGTGTTTAAAAACACACCACCTTCAATAAGTCTGTTTTGCCCTTTTCCTTGCTTATTGTTTCACTCACCCACATCCTCATCTTCACCATTGTCTTTTTCCTGGGAAAAACACTCATCTTCATCAGAAAGAGCCTCATCTTTAATCTAGTAGAAAATCAGAAAGTCATTAATGAATTTTTTCTTTTTTCTTTTATATTTATTACATCATCCTTCATATGTATACAATGTATGATTTCCTCAAGAAATCCCCACCACCAATTCACCCATGCAACACCACCATAGTCCCTTGTGCTCTTCCCACCCCTGTCCTGACTCTTCTCCTCCCCTACAGAATGTCTCTGATCTATAGTTGTCTGATGATTTTGATTTTTACTTTATTATAGTTACTTTTCCCCCAATCCCCTATTTGGTTCCTCTACATTCCTTGTATAAGTGACACTATTCAATAGTTTTCTTTTTCTATCTGACTTATTTCACTGAGCATAATCCTTTCTAGCTCCATCCATGTTGTTGTGAATGGCATGATTTTATCCTTTTTGATTGCTGAATAATATTCCATCATGTAAATATACCACCTTTTGCTCTCTACAGGAAACATGTTTAACTATAACAGATAAACATAGACTGAAAGTAAAAGGATGGAAAACAGTCCTGCAAGCAAATGGACCAAAAAGGGAGGCAGGAATAGCTATACTTATATCAGATAAAATAGACTTCAAACTAAAAAGGGTTAAAAGAGACACAGATGGTCACTACATTATGAGTAATGGGACAATACATCAAGAAGACATACCACTCGTCAACATATATTCATTAAATGAAGGAGCACCAAAATATGTCAGACAATTATTAACATCTCTGAAAATAGACATTAGAGAAAATACATATGTAGTGGGAGACTTCAACACACCACTCTCACCAATGGATAGATAAACAAGACAAAATATAAGCAAAGACACTAGAGCGCTAAACAAGGATCTAGATCTCATGGGCTTAACAGGCATCTATAAAACACTACACCCCCCAAAATCTGAGTATACATTTTTCTCAAGTGCACACGGATCTTTCTCCAGGATTGACACATACTGGGACACAAGACAAACATCAGCAGACACACTAAGATTGAAATCATACCAACTATCTTCTCTGACCACGAAGGTATTAGACTAGAAAAAAACCATGAAAAGAAAGCAAGGAACCCTCCTACTACTGGAAGGAACCCACACTACTGGAAGACCATAGGGTCAATGAGATCAGAGAAAAAATTTAAAAATACCTTAACATTAACGAATTTAAATGACTATAAAGACTTTCAGACACCTTCAGGAACAAGAACAATGAAAAGCAAAGGTCCAAAATGATGTCGAGATGATCAGTCTAGAAAACCTCACAGATCCTTTTAGTCATCGGTGGGGGTGAGAGAGTTGAAGACAAGGAAATACAAGCTGATCTTTAGATTGATCTGCCTGTTTCAAAAGCATATAGTAGCAACTAAGGAAAAAGTTGGAAAAAAAGTTGGCAAAAAAGAAAAAGAATTGAAAAGCATGTAAGTATTAAGTGATTGCACATTTCAGGGAAGCAGCAAAGAAGCACTTGAAAATGTAAGCATTTGTCATTTTCCTATTTTTGGTGGTGGTGGTGGGGGTCGGGGAGTGTGGGATTGCCAATTTTCTGGGAAAAATAAAATTGACTTCTAATTCATTCTATTAAAATAGAGCTTTGCTCTTTGGAATCAAATATGAAAACTTGATCAATAAGCACTAAGCAGTCTTAGGCTTATTTGGCACATGCTCATCCTCCAGGAAATTCCTCTCTTACAGGTGTGTGAGTTTTCAAAGGCAGCCAATTAATTAATGGGGGAATATTTGCACCTTCTGTTATCATGGAAATAATTGATGATCAACTGCACAAAGTAAGCTGATCCTATTTCTGCAGGTAATGACAGAGTTTAATTATTTTTAAGGTTTATTTATGCATACAAGAACTGGGGTACAGGCCAGAGGTGCAGAGGTGAGAGGATTCACCAGAGACAGAGTGGGGAGCAGAACAGGCAGATCAACCAAACACACTGCTGAGGGGAGCAGCAGGTATGGCGGAAGAGGTCTGCTGCACCATGTGGGTCACCTCCCTGGCCGGAGGCAGGGATTGAACTTGTGCTACAGTGCTGTGGTCTGCTTCATAGTCCGTTGCTTAACACATTGTGCCACCAGGGAGGCCCTGACAGAGTTTAATTTTTAAAGACTGAATCCTCTGGATTCCCAAGTGAAAACTTTGGGGAGGTGAGGTGAGGAGGGGTGACCAGGAGAGGCTTGACCCTGAGGCTCACCCCTCCCACCCACTACTTGATCTATAATGTTTTCATCTTTAAATTCATTGTTGAGTGCCAGAACCCGCTGTGAAGAGTTGAAGGTGGCACAAAAGGAAATTAAAGTATTCTGGATGAAGGAGGCTTTTTAAAAAGAAGGTTTCAAAACGCATACAGTTTGTAGTGGGCTCCGCCTCTCCCCCAGTGCCTTGGTGAGCAGTTAATGAAGATTTCTTCCCACAGCTCCAGAGGCTTAGTAGGGACAGGGAAGGGCAGGTCTCACCTCCCAGCATTTTTCTGAGCGAGTGTTGGAGAAATGACCCCCTTACCACTCTCCGTTCTCTGCCTTCAGATAACACCTTCTTTTCTGCCTCAAGCTGATCCAGGATGGTTTTCTGTAGCAGTGGGGCATTTGCTCCTCTCACCACGGCCACCAGTTCTCCTCCCTAGAATCCAGTGCAGACATGCTGGTCAGGCTGATACTAATCTCTCAGGACACAGCAGGAGTATCCAAGAGATTTTCTTAGGAGTGTGTCCAAGGTCAAGGCCCATCAACCCCAGGCCCAAACTGTCTACCTCTCTCTTCTCTATTCCCTTCAGAACTTCCTTCAGCACAAGGGGCAGTTAGTTAAGGGTGGAACTGGGCACACTGGGTTATGAGTGACTAAGAGTGACCCACATATGACTCATTCCCCCAGCAAATATCTGCTGAGCACTCACTATGCCAAGCACAAAGACAGAGGCAAAGTGTTGCCTCCTGCTGTGATTGGGAAGGAGGGAGAGGGATGCTTTCATCAAAGAAACACAATGACAAACAGAGTCCAGGAGAAACTGGCACCAGTTGTTTGGATCAGTGAGGCCTCTGGGTGACACTCACTGGGAAGGGATGCCAACCACGCGTCTATCTGAAACCCTGTGGCAACTTGCAACCACGAAATAGTCCTGGTTCTGAAAAGGTACTTACTGCATAAAACAGAAAAGTCGGCTCACATCTCCCTCGATATTTTTCAAGGACATCAAGACAATCTGCCTCTGCCTAAAGAAAAAAAGTGGTCAGCAGGACGCTGGGACATGGTGGGTGTCGGGGCCTGGTGGCAGGAGATACCTGTACAAACCCACCCCTGTCCACAACCCCCACATTCTTCATATACATACCCCCATACCTACCTACATCACCCACCCCTACATTCATACTCGTATATCCACACAGACACCCACATACACACACCTACACCCCCATCCCCCCACTCCCCCATCTCCCACATACCTATGCCCACACACATTCCCATATACCCTTAGACCACATCCACCCCAAACATACATACATACACACATAAATCCACACATCCCATATACACATATACACGTCATAACTCTCAGGTGAAGGCCTGGATTGCTCTCACGTGTTCCTTCTAATGTCTTTGCATCAGAATTGAGTTCGATCCCCGGTCAGGGAGCTGACCCTCGTGGCTCAGCAGGCCTCTCCTGTCTCGCCTGCTGCTCCCTCAGCAGTGTGTTTCAATAGATGCACCTGTTCTGCTCCCTACTTTGTCTCTGGTAATCCCCTAACCCAACCGCCACACCTCTGACCTGAACCCTGGTTCTTGTATGCATAAATAAATAAATCTTTTTAAAATGTTTTTAAAAAAGAAAACGAGAAGGAAACATTTTTTTCTGCTCCCTGCCCCACTACTATTCAGGCACAAGAGGGGCCCAAAGTCTGATATCCATTTGCTGCCACCATAGGCAACAACAGCATAAAGAAACCCTCAAATTCCTCAAACTTCACCTTCCTAATCTGATAACCCTGTATCTGGATTCCCCGCTGAGCATTTCCTACAGAAGCATCAAAACTGACTCCCAAGGGGGGGAAGGCAAGGTCCTTAAAGTCAAACTCCTCGAGATTAGCATCTGAAAGAAAACATACAAATTTGAGCCAAAAAAAAAAAAAAATAGACTTGCAGAGATTGAGTCAGCAGGTCAGTCCTGCCCTGTCACCGGGAACTGATGACTCTGTCATGTGAAAACCTGGAGTCCTTCTCCCACTGGAGCAGCCCTTACACCTGCAGCATCCAACCAAACAGGCATTTCTTTCTTCTTTTTGTTTTTTTTAAATCTCAACTGCTCTTCTTTTTTATTTTCTAATATTTGTTTATTATGCATACAATACTGGGGTACAGGCCAGAGGTGTGGGTGGCAAGAGGATCCACCAGAGACAGAGTGGGGAACAGGACAGTCAGATCTACTGAAATACACTGCTGAGGGGAGCAGCGGGCAAGGCAGGAGAGGCCTGCTGGCTATGTGGGTCAGCTCCCTGGCCAGGAATTGAATTGTGCTGCAGTGGCTGCGGATGCTTCATAATGTGGTGTTTAATCCCTTGCACCACCAGGGAGGCCCCCAAACAGGTATTTCTTATGATAGATTTTTTTAAAAAAGATTTATTTATTTATACATACAAAAGCTAGAGTACAAGGCAGAGTCACGGGAGGTGAGAGGAATCACTAGAGACAGAGTGGGGGGCAGAACAGGCAGACTGACTGAAACACACTGCCGAGGGCAGCAGTGGGTGAGGCAGAAGAGGTCTGCTGCTCCATGTGGGTCCCCTCCCTGGCTGGCAGCAGGGATCGAACTCGTGCTGCAGTGGCTGCGGTTTGCTTCATAGTGTGTTGCCTAACCCATTGCGCCACCAGGGAGGCCCTCTTATGATAGATTTTTATGTCTTATAGTTCTCGCCTTCTTCAGCACAGATTGTTTCTGTGACATATAATGATCCCAAGTTTAAATCATGCATATCAATCTGTCAGGAAATTATCATATGCTTGTGGAAACATATACTTTGTTTGGGGTATATGATTGCTTACCTTAATGTGACTTTTTTTCAACTGAGAAACCCTGCCTGTTCCAATACTGTGTAAGTTAGACCTTACCTAGGGGGAAGGAGAGGGGAGAATGCAGCTGGCTAGTACCCTTTCCCACCAAACTGTTCTCTTCCAGGCTAATCATCCCTTTGGCTCCAAGAATACATCTTTTTCTTTCCTCCTCACAGTAGTAATTATTACCATTTTGTCATCAAGTGTCAGATATATTCTCCCCTGTGTTCATTCACTATGAATTCAAATCCGTGCAGTATAACAAGGGTACCATATATTTTTCTGGAATTTATTCCCATTTCCATGTTAATCCAAGTAAATGTGAGCTTAAAGTTCCCCTTTATAAAGCAGAGATTGAAATCCTGAAATTCCATGCTCTAAAAATAAACTTCTGAGCTCACAGTTCTCATGAGCCGTGAAGGAGCCCAGAGGAAGGAGTCCTCGGCAGGGTCAGAATCGTTGCTACAAAATTATCACCCAGATCAGACAGAAAATATACAACTGATAGCTTTCAGCAGTCTGAAACAGGCAACTCACGTGACCTGTTCCCATTTTTAATTTTTTATAATATGTGACATTCTGTTGAGCTCTTACTAATGCAAAATGCAGAAGGTCCAGGCCAGCCTCTATCCTCATCTTCTGGAAGAGGCTTACCACTGGTTTGCAGGGGCCACACCATCCTTGATAGACATCAACAACTGTGTGGAAGCAGAAAGCAGGAACAGTCAGTGGGCACCAGCATTCACAGTGGCAGATGACATTTATACCTGAACATTCTAATCCCCTGATGGCCTCTGTTTGCAGGGGTATTTAATGGTTAAAGGGATTTATTATCCCATCAGGGTGTGAGCAAGCATACCCCCCCTTTTTTTTTTTTAAAGATTTATTTATGCATACAAGCACCGGGGTACAGGCCAGAGGTATGGGGGGTGAGAGGATTCACCACAGAGAGCAGGGAGCAGAACAGGCAGATCAACTTCGCGAAGCACACTGCTGAGGGGAGCAGCGAGCACAGCAGGAGAGGTCTGCCGCGCCATGTGGGCTCCCCCCTGGCCAGCAACAGGGATCGAACTCGTGCTACAGTGGCTGCGGTTTGCCTCATAGTGCGTTGCTCAACCCACTGCGCCACCAGGGAGGCCCTCCCCACCCCTTTTTTAAGACTTATTTATTCATTCATACAAGAGCTGGTGTACAGGCCAGAGTTACGGGAGCTGTGAGGATTCACCAGAGACAGATTGGGGAACAGAACAGGCAGATTGACTGAAATACACTGCTGAGGAAGCAGCAGGTGAGGCAGGAGAGGTCTGTTCTGCCATGTGGGTCCCCTCCTTGGCCAGGGATCAAACTGGTGCTGCAGATGCTTCATAGTGTGATGCTTAACCCCTTGTGCCACGAGGGAGGCCCCATATCCCTCATTTTTATGACTCAGTCTTTTTTAATTCCAAACATAATGAAGTTAGTCTTGTGCAAAATCATTTTCTTTGCATGAATACTTTAAGGAATTTTCAGGCTACATTCAGGGTCCAGCCATGCACAGAGTGGCTCTCCATAAACATTTAGACTGAAATCAATGATTCTAAAGGAAGAAGTCCCTGTCGTTGACCTGTCAGCATGCAATCAGTCTAAACTATTCAGATAACAAATCCAACTTGAACCTCCTTTAATGAATCAAGTCACTGGCTTTGGGTAATGAGTTTTATTTTCTTTATAAAATCAACATTTTCCTCCTGAAAAGTGAATCTGATAGAGACTAAGTAGAAAGGTAGATATCCTTTGCTTCCTTGGTCCCAGTCTTTGGGGTGTGCCAGGGCTGGGTGTGAAGGAACCAACTCATCTGACTACACTAGATGTGAGGTCTCTAAGCAAGCTAACCCAACATAAGTGTGCCAGATACATGCAGAAGCCACCCAGCTGGGGCATGGAAACACAGTCAGTGCTAGATTAGAATATAACAGTGGTTGCATTTTAGAGTAAAGATATTTTCCCAAAGACCGCAACACTCCCAGAGTTCATACCTAATCTTTACGCTGTTGTCCAGGCTAGAGTGGCATGGTCATGGGGAGCGAGTGTAGACACTGCTTATGAACAACTGGGTCAGCCAATTTTGTTTATGTTTATTTTTTAACATTTTAAAAGGACAGGTTTATTAGGAAAAGGAGAAAGAACAGGAAGGCACCTGCATAGTCACAGGTAGGCAGAGAGCTGCATTTTAGTCAATTTTAATAGCTTGCAATTTGTGCTTTTATTTTTTGAAGATTCACATTTCAAAATTTTTACATCATGTGAAAACTATTAGTAATATATGATATAAATCATCACCATAAAAATTAGCATAGACATAAAAATTAGCATAGCAACACTGTACTATTCTAATCAGGGAAGGAAACCCTCCTAGTGGAGGGGAGCCTGGCATTGGGCATGGTGGGAAATGGAATGCTTGGTTGGGGGAGGGGCTCGGAGGCTGTGGTGGGAAGCAGGGGCAGCCAGACACAGCTGGGAGAGTGCAGGGACACCAGGAGCAGACCAGCCTGGGGTGGGGCAATGGCTAACGATGACAATGGTCACAGGGGAGTGTGAGACATGGGTGCCAGGAGTTCTGTCCTGTGTACTCTACACAACAGTAAGTTCTGGAGAGGAGAGGAAGCTACTATTTATTGAACTGCAAAAGGGCCCCTACACTTAGCTTTTCTTTAAAAGAAAACAAAGCAGTGAGATGGTTATTGTTATCCTACTATAGAGATGAGAAAAGGAAGTTCAAAGAGGTGAAGTAGTACGCTCAAGGTAAAAATTAAAAGCTCTCAAGTGGTAGAGCCATCCATACTCCTTGCAATGCAGTTCCCTTTCTGCCTCAGGACTGAGAAAAGATTTCTGTCCCTTAACAATCCCAAACAAGTCCTGAGTATGGTAACCAGCTAAAAGAGTACTGTTATCCAATAGCAATGACAAGTTGCCTAAAGTGAACTTATTAACAGATGTTCAAGCCAGATATAGACATACACACACACACATATAAACAAAAATAAATATTTACTGAACTCGGGGTATAGAAAATGGTGCCCACTGTTGTCCTTCTCTTCAAGGTTCGTATGTCATTTAGTAATTTTGAAAAGGATGGATCTAAGAAGTTAAATTACCAGTAAGTCCTTTGGAACTGAGCATTTCTTCCCAAAGCTCCTGGGTGCTGATGTTGACCTAACATCAAAAAAGAACAATTGTCCTGTATTACTAATGATACTGATTGGGAAACAATTTGATGTATTTGCTTTCTCTCTCTCTCTCCTGTCTCTCTGTCTCTGTCTCTCTCAGTTACAAACACAGTTCAAGCTCTCCTCTTTCCCCAATCTTTATTCTCTCTTCCAGTCTCCCTCCCCAGGAGTAATCACTTCTATAAGAAAATTTCAGACATTAAAAAAAAATTATCAATATTTTTACTTGTTATTTGTCCTCAAATAATGCATGAAATATATATCTCTATATACATGAATATAGTATCATACTATATCTTTTTGCAGTTTTGTGTTTTCACTCAACATCAAGTTTTGACATTTATCTACATGCATAAAGTTATTCACTTTTTGCCTTTTTATGTTTTTTTTTTTTAGATTTTATTTTATTTTTTTTTAAGATTTTTTTTTATTCATTTATACATACAAGAAGTGGGGTACAGGTCAGACGTGCAGGGGATGAGAGAATCTACCAGACAGAGTGGGAACAGAACAGGCAGATCTACTGAAATACACTGCTGAGGGGAGCAGTGGGCACAGCAGGAGAGGTCTGCTGCACCATGTGGGTCCCCTCTCTGGCCGGCAGCAGGGATCGAACTCGTGCTGCAGTGGCTGTGGTTTGCTTCATAGTGTGTTGCTTAACCCACTGCGCCACCAGGGAGGGCCCTAGATTTTATTTATTTATGCATACAAACACTGGGGTATGGACCAGAGGTGTGTGTGGGGGGTGAGAGGATCCACCAGAGACAGAGTGGGAGCAGAATAGGCAGATTAACTGAAACACACTGCTGAGGGGAGCAGCGGGGAAGGCAGGAGAGGTCTGCGGAGCCATGTGGGTTCCCTCACTGGCCGGAGGCAGGAATCGAACTTGTGCTGCAGTGGCTAGGTTTGCTTCATAGCGCATTGCTTAACCCATTGCGCCACCAGGAAGGGCCGCCTTTTTATGTTTTTAATGAAACATAATTTATGTTAAAATTAAGGATAAGCTATTTATGTCAGACTAAAGAGTTAGTGAAATGAGTCTTGGAAAATGGATACACCCATGCACACACGCCTACCACAATAAAGAATATTTGTCACCCCAGAAAGTTCCCTCCAGTCTCCTCCCAGGCATTCTCCACACCCAGGTAAGCACTGACCTGCTTTCTGTCACAAAAGATTCATTTGCCTGTGCTAAAATTTTGCATATGTGGATTAACGCCGAATGTATTATTTCCAGCTGGCTTCTTTCACTCATCATATTTTGGGAATTCATCTGTATAGTTGTGTGTCAGTAGTTGATTCATTTTTATTCCTGATTATATTTCATTGTATGACTATATCAAAATTTGCTTAATAGATATTTGGGTTGCTTCCAGTTTAGGGCTATTATGGATAAGGAGTTATGAATGCTCATTGAATCTTTTTGTGTTCGTATTTTCTTTTCTTGTCAGTAAGTAATGCCCAGGAGTAGAATTGCTTGGACACAGTGTAAATGAATGTTCAGTATAAGAAGGACCTGCCAGCACTTTTCCTAAAGTGGAACCATATTAAACTTCCATGGAAAAGTATAAGAGTTCTGCCTATTATATATTCTCACTAAAATTTCATGTCACTTTTTACCATTGCATATTAATAATAATAGGGTGGTGTCTCATTGTGATTTTAATTTAATTTCCCTGATGACTGAGTGGTATTAGCATTATTTAATGTGTTTATCAGTCATTTGTATGTATATCTTCTTTGAGAAGTGCCCACTGGTTTTTCCACTTTAGATACTGTACTGTTGGCCTTATATTAGATTGTAGAGGATATAGTACATTGGGGGGAACAAGTTCTTTGTTAGAAATATGTGTTGTAAATATTTTTTCTAAGTCTATGGTTTGCCTATTCATATCCTTAAGTCTCTTTTCTTGAACAGAATTTTTAAATAGTGGTAAAATCTAATTTACCAAATTTTAATTTTATAGTCAGTGGCTTCTAGATCCTTCTAAAGAAATACTTCCTCAAAACCACAAAGATGTTCTCATTTTCTTCAAGGAAATTTATAATTTAAGCTTTGACTTAAGTCTTTTTAAGCTTCACTGAAGTCTTTGATGCGTCTGAAATTAATATTTGTCTATATTGTAAGGGAAGAATTGGGGTTAATTTTACTTTTCATGTAAAGGGATAGTTATTTCTGCAGTGGGTTGAAAAGATTTACTTCTCTATTTAATTCTTTGACACCTTTGCTGAAAGTCAACTGACTGTAAGCGTGGTTTATTTTGGACCCTGTTCTGTTTGGTTGACCTATTAGTTCTCTATTCTCAGGTTGCTGCCCCACGATTTTGGCTACTGTCGCTTTAAATCTGGCCGCCTTGGGTTCAAGATGGCCGACTGGCTGGATCCCGGGCTCACCTCCTCACCGACGCGGCTAACCTGCGTCTATACCCGAGCTGTCTTGGAAAAAGGATCGGAAGATCAGCGTCTCCACCAGAAAAGTGATCGGCACCATCTGAAAGGGTAGGAAAGCCTGAGACAGCCTAACCGGGGACGCTACCTGGGCACTTCGGCGTGGGGGACGTCAGGGACAGGGAACCGCTCCCTGACTGAGGGCTTTTAGCTGCTCATCAGGTGCCCCAGCACCCGGGAACTGTAGGGGTGAGGGAGCGCCCACATCTCAGTGTGCAAAAACAGAGGGGCGTTCCTTTCGAAGCCAGCAGGATTCTGGGGAGCCGATACCCTAGGACTAAGCACAAGGGGGCAGATTCCTGAGGGACGTACAAATCTAGAGGGTTTTTGTTTGTGGAAACTAGAACTTGAGCGGGAGAAACGAGCGTACCTCTCCGCTGGGCGCCTGCTCAGGCTCTTCTGTCTGTGACACCTGAGAGGGCGTCTGCAAACTGTTTGAGATTGATACAGGGCAACTTTAATATAAAATGGGGTCTTTTTACTGGGTTTTTTACCCGTGCGCTTAGAAGATTTTTAAAAAGTTTTAACTATAGGTATACGTGGCAAAAGTTATTAACAGGTTTTATTTTATGGAAGAAGGGAATAAAATAGTAATAATACCAAGGGGAAAAGAGAGGGATACAAATTTACAAATGTTTTACTAGATTTAAGCAATGGCGCGTTGAGATGTTACAGGGCAACCCTAATATAAAATGGGTTCCCACACTGGGTTCTCCACCCGCGCGCTCAGAAGACTTAAAAGTCCCAACTCCAGGTACAAGTGGCAAAAGTTATTAGCACGTTTTATTTTATGAAAGAAAGGGGAATAAAATAGTAATAACACCAAAGGAAAAAGAAAGGGATACAAATCCACAAATACTCTACCAGATCTAAGCAATGGGGCCTTGAGAGCTGGCTCCGAGTCAAATGAGATGGCTCTGAAGGCAGGGGTCTGGCTCCTCAGTAAGAAGAAAGACCCCAAGCTCACCTCTGGTTTTATAGCCAGCCTGGCTGCTTAACTCCACCCTCAGGTCCCAGTAATCCACTCTTNNNTAATCATCTTATCGGATTTGTGGTTCTGGAACACTGATGGTCTGGAGTGGGGGTTGGAGTCCACACACCCATAATCCATTTAGGACCACCTTTCCCCCTATCAGAGAGTTGGTTTTGAGTTAAATAAGATGGCTTTAAAGGAAGAGAGATGTTTTTTAAAGGAAGGGGTTTGGCTTTTTAGTAAAAGAGCAAGCCCAAGGCTCACCTCTGGTTTTATAGCCAGCCTGGCTGCTTAACTTCACCCTCAGGTCCCAGTGATTTACTTTTTAATAATTTTATTGGATTTGTGGTTTTGGAACACTGATGGTTTGGAGTGGGGGTTGGAGTCCACACACTCATAGTTTATTTAGGACTACTTTTTTTCCCTAACAAAATCAGTTGTGGAGCCAGGGTCTACCATCTTTGGCTGCTGGAGCTTCCAGGCAGTTCTTGCTCCACAGTAACTCTGGAGCCCGAGTCTCCAGGGAAAATTGTGGAACTTGCTGGGAACAGACTTAGGATTGCAACTTAAGCAGCTGCCCCACTCCCGCCTGGAGCTTCTAGGCAGCCCCCACTGCTACTCAGACTGCCCACGGTCCTGCCTGTGTAGGAGCCCACTGCCCAAACGCTCTCCTTTTTCCCTGACTGTGGTGAAAGCTCTGCTTGCAGAACCTGCTAAGATCAGAGATAAGCTGCAATTGAGTTTTAGCCTAAGGCTACTGGTAAAACTGTGCCCTTAGAACTTGCCTTGAATGGACTAGGGTTTCGGATCCCTGCCTGGACTCTAGAACCTCCTGTCCCCACCCATCCAGGCTTGTTATCTCCTTGCTGCAATCTTCCTTCCAGCAAAGATTGGATTCTCTGGCTATACCCTGCACTGTTGAGCTCTAGCCATCCTGGCTGGTGACAAAGCTGCAGCCTGGACAACAGAAAGCCTAGCATCTGGGACCAACACCCTGCAACTCAATTCTAGTACTAGGCTAATAATCTGGACTGGGAAAGGAAGCCTACCCATACAAATATGCAGAGTGCTAAACAAAATGAGGACACAGAGGAATTCACCCCAATAATGGATCAAGACAAAACCCTGAAAAAAAAATCTAATGCAGCAGAATTAAGTAAACTACCTGAACAGGCTTTCAAAGAAATAGTCTAAACTGACACTCACTGAAATTAAGAGGAAAATAGATGAACAAAATGAGAACTACAACACTGATATGAGGAAGATCCAAACAAATCATAGAGATAAAGAACACAATAGTTAAAATAAGCAATACACTAAAGGGGTTTACACTAAATGAAGTAATAGTTCTTGGAATCAGATATTGTGAGGCTTCCATATTCTTTTTCAAGATAATTTTAACCATTCTAACTCCTTTGCATTTACTTATACATTTTAGAACCAACTTGCTAATTTATGCTAAAACTGCAGAAAATTTAACTGGGGTTAGCTTGAATCTGTGGATCATTTTCGGGAAAAGTAAAATCTTAACACTGAATGATGTAGTTTATGAACATGGTTATCATTATATATTAAATCTTCATTCTCTCAGCAATGTTTTGTAGATTTATTTCAATGTATACCTTTTGCACATCTTTTGTTAAATAAATACAAACATCAGAAATAATGGTTAAATTTCTTGCCATTTCTCAGGATTGGTTGGAATTAGTTGGATAAATTGGGACTGGTTAGATTGGCTGGACTAGCTGGAACTGGTTTGAATGTCAGAGAAACTGAAGAGTCTCCCTCTGATTTTGTTCTAGCCCATCCTATCCTGTGACCCAATTTAAGCCTCCCCTGTTGTTACTGATCTACTTTGATCACTTAATTAAATGGTCTGCCACATTCTCCTGCAAAGTGAATTCTTCTCTGCCCCTTTGTCATTAATAAGATTTTATGGGGAGCCACTTTTAAACTATTTAAATGAAAAAAAAAATGAGGATCATCACTCATTCTTATTTAAAGTCTTCTTCCTTTAAAGGGGCTGAACCATGTAACATCTGCAAAGCTTCTGTGGATATCCATCTTCCCAAGGAAATCATGCTGTCATACATTTTTGTTTCTATTTAAGAAGACAAAAAATAGAAAATCTTCTTGATATTTTCTTTACACAAGGTAAGACAACTGGACTGATATTCTAGGTCCACAGCTATAGTCCTGAGGAGTGTGACACCCTCCCATTAACAGTCATCTTCAGAGGCTTAGCTGTCAATAAGCTGCAACTGTTTGCACCCCACTGAGGACTGAGTCCATGGTCCCCAGTGCTGGCTCTGGAGCCAGGATTTTTTTGGCAGTTGAAGAATATCACTCCTACAAGCAAGACAGGAGCAGAACAGTATGGGAAGCACCTGGACTTCACTAAGCCCTACATTTGATAGGGAATCAAGACGGAATATAATATATAGCACCTTTTGATCAGACTGCCTCTTGATGTCCTGTGATTTCTGTCTCACAGAAGGAGGACAGGGCTCCTGGGTAGGCCGACCCTAGAGCACTGCTTTCAAGGATTGACCTGTGAGGTAGGCAGCACTTTCACAGATGCCTCAGTATACACCCACTCTCCCTTCTTCCTCAGCAAATGGAAGCACCAACTTTGAGTATCATGTTGAACTCAGATTCTGGGGAATACATATGGAAAAAATTGCTTAGAAATGTTATTACACCCAAAGAAGGATATAGGACATAGACACATGAAAAACATAATCAGATGGGGCAAAAATCTTAGTTTTGCCTCAGAACAATCAGTCTAGCCTGGAAATGTCTAAAGATGTCTCATCACAATGATTCTGCACAATATGTATTATTCCTCTTGTTGATATACGGAATATGGAGGTTCAGAGAGATGGAGGAAATCATTCACACAGCAATAAATGGTTGGATCAGGTGCTTAAAATCAGACAGAATATACACATATGAAAAGTTTCATACCTCTAGAGAAGTAGAACATCAAGACTGGAAGAGCCTTTAGGTATAATCACCTACTATCATTCTACAAATGGGCGGGCTACTATCATTCTACAAATGGGCGGGCTTATCACCCATATTGGTAGTACGATGTATCCAAAGTCCCAGAGTTAAGTAAGAGTCAAGAACTAGGTCTTCAGACTTACAGTCCAAGTTCTTCCCCTGCCAAACCCAGCCCAGCCCCCTATTAGTACCATCTTTAGAATGGCTGTGCTTTCTTCCTTTTAAAAGTCACCAGACTTTCGAAGTTCATATTTTCCCCAAGGACAATGAAAGAGCAGTTAGATTTTCTCAAGGCCACTGCTGCTCTCTCTACTCTCCAAGTGCTGCCTGTAGTCCGAGCATTTATACTCAGGTGGGCTAAATAGCCTCTGAGACATTTTAAAGTTTGCTTTAAAATGTATCCATAAAACATAGCATTTTATGACAAAGCACTCTATTCCAATTCCAAGCCATGTCTACACATTTTTAACATCACTTTCAATCACCCACTACTTATTTTCTAGAACCATGAAAGAGAGCAGAAGCTGGTTTACAAAGTCACATATCTGGGGCAGAAATGAAGTAAGACACTCTAAAGAACAAACCATAGCAATAAGATATCAAAACATATTTGTTGAATAACCAATGACTGAAGAGAGCAGTGGTGGCAGAACTGGATCTCTACACAGTCTGCAAGTGTAGACACATGCCCAAACTCAAAAGAACCCATATCATATTCTCTCAACAAGCTATTGTATTTCAGCCAAAAATATGTCACTTGGGATCATATGAATTCATATATTCTTGGTTTTGTAGTTTCATTGTCTTTTAAGTCATGTTTAGATTTTGTGGTTGTATAAGCACTATAAACATAAAGAGTTTATATCCCATTTTGTTAGTTTATATTTAAGTGCACAGAAAAAAATTGTCATCATTTATTTTTTCCTTTACCATCAAGTTTGAGAACACTGCAACATACTGCTAGCAAACCAGATTCCAGTTTTATTCTGCGTTTCTGCATTCACACCAACCTCCTCATCACCAACCCCAAGTGCAGAAACAAACGTCCCCTTAAGGCTTACCTGAAGGGCAATTTCTTTCTTCTTACTGCCCATGGATCTGCAAGAAGACAGAAATCCTATTACTACTACGTCCTGCTCTGGCAACCTTGCGTCATACTCTGCGAGAATCAGACAAAGCCCCCCACCTCTTGAAGGTGCCTACATAGGAAGCAAACTAAGCATTCCACAAAGAAGTGGAGCCTGTTGCCTGTGGGCTGGTGGTTTGCAGGGAGAGATGTCTTCTGCCGATTTGCATTCCTCCTTCCCCACCCTGGAGCTGGCGGAGAGGCGCGCGCCGAGGCCTTAGAGGCAGCTCCTGGCCAAACAGCCCCTTGGGCACCGCAGCGCCTGCCCAGAATTCGAAAGAAAAGGGGCCGCAGAACCTTGTTATTCCTATACCAGTGTATTTTTGGGAAAATGAGCCACTGGGAATGACCTCTCGATAGTGCACAGTCCTTAAGAGTGCACGAAGAGTTTCCAACCTAGTCTGTGTTGACCCAGCCACCGTCGTCATGGCAACACGAAGTCGGCCAGGTAATAAGCTTGTGGACGGATTAGACACGCCCACTACAGGCTTAAATCCAATCACAAAGCGAAGATTCTGAGCCTACCTCGACGCAAGAGGGAGTCCGGCGCCTTTCCTTCTGAATTGGACGTTAGGAATGCATTTATTGGCTGAAGCTTTTGTCAGTGTCTAGGGATTTGAATCTATCAAGCAAAGATCCTATGCTTGTATTGCTTAGTTGTATCTCTTAATCCCATTTACTCTCCTGCCCTGCTAATGGGCAGTTTTTACGTTAGTTACTGCGTGCCAGGCAGAAGTGACTTCGAGTTTTGAGAGATCAAAATTAGGTATGAATGTCAAGAACAAACAGAGAATAGTTATAAACATAATGAATGTAGTCTTACTACACCAATTGGGAGTCAGAAATTGTAGGTAAATTAAAAACCACTGCCAAGTGTCTAAGAAAATCACTCTAATTATAAAGACTTGTTCAACGGCATGAACTTTTGACTTTAAGATTTTATACATATGTTATATATAATAAATTATGTGCAATTTAATTATGTACGATTTAAAACTATGTTCAACTGTTTAAAAGTTAAAAGTAAAGGGGGAGAAGGTTCTGTTATGCTAATGCTAATCAAAAGAAAGTTAGAGTAGGTATAGTAATTTCAAGCAAAGTAGGTTTGAATAAATACATTTATCAGGGATAAAGAGAAGGCATTACATAATGTTAAAAGAATCAGTTTCCAGGAAGACATAACAATTCTTTTTTTTATTTTAAAGGTATAGAGTTCTTTTGTTGTTGTTGTTTTGTTTTTAAAGATTTATTTATTTATGCATACAAGCAGTGGGGTACAGGCCAGAGGTGTGTGGGGGGGTGAGAGGATTCACCACAGAGAGCAGGGAGCAGAACAGGCAGGTAGACCTAAGTACACTGCTAAGGGGAACAGCGGGCACAGCAGGAGAGGTCTGCTGCACCATGTGGGTCCCCTCCCTGGCCGGCAGCAGGAATCGAACTCTTGCTGCAGTGGCTGCGGTTTGCTTCATAGTGTGTTGCTTAACCCACTGCACCACCAGGGAGGCCCAAGACATAACAATTCTTAACATGTACACACCTAACAACAGAGCATCAAAATACATGAGGCAAAAACTGACAGAACTGCAAAGGAAAATAGATAAACCCACTATTATAATTGAAGACTTCAGCACCACTTTTCAGTAATTAATAGATCCAGTAGGCAAATAGTAAGCAAGGATATGGTTGAAAGGAACAATAACAAAAAAAAAAAAAAGAAGAAGAAGAAAGGAACAATAACAATCAACTTGATATAACTGACATTTATACCATACTTCATACAACAAGAGCAGAATGCAAATTCTTCCAGTTCACATGGAACATTCACCAAGACAGACCACATTATAGGACATGAAACATACTTTCACAAATGTTAAAAATAGAAATCATATAGTGTATGTTTTCAGAACACAATGGAATTAAACTAGAATTGCTAATAGCTGATGAAGGAAATAAAAAATTTTAAATAAATAAAGAGATAGTCCACCTTCTTAGGTAGGAAGACTCAATATTGTTAAGATGTTAGTTCTTCACAAAATAATCTATACACTAAACACAATTCTAATCAAAACCTTAGCAAGCTATTTTGTGTATATCAACAAATTGATTCTAGGGTTTATATGAAAAGGTAAGGGACCCAGAATTGTCACCACAATACTGAAGAATAACAAAACTGGAGAAACTATACTACCGGTCTACAAAGTTTACTATAAAGTTGCAATAATCAAGACAGCATGAAATGAGGGGAAAAAATAGACACATATCTGGAACAGAATAGGGTACAGAAATAATACTACTATAGTTAACTGATATAAGGAGCCAACAAAAGTCCCTAGAGAAAAGATAGCCCTTTTAGAAAATGGTACTAAAATAACTAGACATAAATTTGCAGGGGAAAATCTAAACACAGTATCTTCCACAAAAATTACACATCTTTATACTTTTCACACAAAAATTCAAAAAGCATCAGAGACATAAATGTAAAGTGCAAAACTATAAAATTTCTAGAAGTAAACATTAAGAGAAAATATTGGTGTTGAATTTAGCAAAGACTTTTTAAAAAAAGTCGCTAAAAGCATGATCCACAAAAGAAAAATTTAATGTTGGAATTTATTAAAATAACATTTGTGTTGAAAGAATGAAAAGGCAATTCATAGACTTGGAGGAAACATTTGTAAAACATATCTGATAATGGACTTTTATCCAAAGTATACAAAAATCAAACAATTCAACTAAAAAATGAGCAAAAGATCTGAACAGATTACAGAATATATACATACAGATAGAAAAGAAGCAAACAAAAACGTTGCTGTACCTCATTTGTCATTAGGGAATTATAAATTAAAACAGTGATGAGCTACTTTACACACTTACTAGAATGGCTAAAATCCAAAAACCTGATAGTGTCAAAAGGCTAAGTGAAACTAAGAACAGGTATTCTTATTTGTTACTTGTGGGAATGCAAAAAGGTAAGACCACTTTGGAAGATAGCTTGGCAGCTTCTTGTAAAGCTAAGCATAGTCCTACCATATGATTGAGCAATAATACTTGTATGTTTTTACCCAATTGATTTGAAAATGTGTGCCAAAATCCTGCATGTACATGTTTATAGTGGCTTTATTTTCAACGACCAAAAGTTGAAAACAACCAAGAGGTTCAGTAGGTGAATGTAAAAACAGTGGGACATCCATACAGTAGTGTTAAGACACAGCATTGCAAACTGGATCCACAAGGTGTTCTTGATGCTTGTGGCCAGGAGATGGTGGTCACTCAAGGTCTTAGTGACTTGGAATCTCTCTTAGAACTTACTTCTCCAAATAAAATTTAAATAAGATGATAAACTCTTCCTGCCAGCCCACTGTAAGAGGGACTTTTCTTTCTTTTTTTTTTTTTTAAGATTTTATTTATCCATACAAGAGCTGGGGCACAGGCCAGAAGTGGGGGTGGGGGCGAGGTGAGAGGATTCACCAGTGACAGAATGGGAAACAGAACAGGCAAACTGACTGAAATACACTGCTGAGGGGAGCAGGTGGCAAGGCAGGAGAGGTCTGTTGTGCCATGTGGGTCACGGCCCTTGCAGAAGCCCTGCAGTGATGGACTCAAACCCGTACGCCACCAGGGAGGCCTGGAGTTTCTATTCTTTTTAAAAGGGTTGGCTTTCTCACCACATGTAGTCACATCTTTGCCAGACTAAACCTCAGAAACAGATCTAAGGGAATTACATTTACCCAGTTTGCCTGGGACACCAGCTGTTGTCCCCTGCAATTATTAATAGCAACTTTCAAAAGTCTATAGCTTAAACAACAGGAACCTCATCATTTTGTTCTCAAAATGACCCCAGGTTTTTACATCTTTGTTTAATGAAATTTTCATTTTTTTTACATATTGTATGATGTTAGTCAGTGATTTGATTGCTTTTCCCAAAAGCTAGTCATCTCTTTTGAGAAGAACTGGTCTCATGGAAGGCATTTTGTTTGTTTGTTTTGTTTTGTTTTGTTTTAAAGCATAAACTTTTTTATTTTGAATTATTTTTTATTTTTTTATTAGATTTATTTAATTATATTCAACATCATTTGTATTCCCCAAGGAGTTCCCACCACCATTTCACCCGGGTACCATCACCTCAGTCCCTTGTGCTCCTTCTGCCCTCATCCCCGTCTTTGCCCTACTTCTCCCCCCCCCCATAGTTACTTTGGTTTGTCTTTGACCTTTTGGTCTTGTTGAGTTTTTTGTTTGTTTGGTTGGTTTTGGTTGTAATTGCCCATTTCCTTGAGCTTACTCTTCTTTTTTTGTAGTTGTTGCTCTTTCACATTCCTCCCCAAAGTGAAGCCATCTGATATTTTTCTCTTGCCTTCTGACTTGTTTCACTGAGTCTAATTCCTTCTAGCTCCATCCATGTTTCTATAAATGGCCCTAGTTTATCATTTTTGTTTGCTGAATAGTATTCCACTGGGTCTATGTACCACATCTTCTTGATCCATTCATCTACTTTTGGCCATTTGGGTTGTTTCCAGGTCTTACCAATTATAAATAGTGTTGCAATAAACATAGGGGTACAGGTGCTCTTTTGAATCAGTGTTTTTGTGTCCTTTGGGTAGATCCCTAGGAGTGGGATTGCCAGATCATATGGTAGTTCCATCCCTAGTAGACTGAGGAACCTCAACGCGGCCTTACACAGTGGTTGGATTAGCTTGCATTCCCACCAGCAGTGTACCAGGGTTCTAAAACATAAACTTCTAACTGTAGGGTTTACTGCTGTGTCTAGAGTCTGAAAGATTGAAACATCTTCCTCTTTTTTTTTTTTTTCATCTTCCTCTTTCTCTTGCAAGTCATGTTCATTGCCACAAGGTGGTGGTTTATTCCAGGGAAAGCATTATTGTTTCAAATTGGAAACCTCAGACATTTTCTTTATGAAAACACCTTAGAACCAACATGTGACTGTGTAAAATGAGAATGAATCTACTCACTTTAAGAGCAAATCACAAACCAAAAGCTGGCTATCTGTCTCCACAGATAACTTCCAGATATTCTTCTTAGATAGGAATGTATGCATGTATCTTTGCCTAGGCTGACACCTTTCTGCTTCCAGATATTTTATTTTTGTTTGCACTAGTAAAAGCATATCCTTACTGTGAAAGGCTGCTGAGAGTCATAGAATTGGAAGCTTGAGAGTCAAACAGACTTGCATTAGATCTTGGACCTACTATCTGCAAGACCTTGAATAAGTTATTTGAATTTCCTCAGCCACAGTTTCCTCCTTAAAATGGGAAGTGTAGTGCTCTTTCAAGCAGGTTGTGGAGATAATATCTTTTTAGATTTCTTGACAGCAAAGTTACTGTTGGTGGTGTTAAGATATCATGTCTTCCTTTTACAGTGTGCGGTTCTTATGAGGAGGCAGGTTCCCAGTCAAGCGGGACAATGGCTAGCCCCATACTCTGCAGCCAGCTGGAGCCATTTGGTTGGTTTTCTTCAGTCATGGTGGAAGTGATGAGTATTATTGCTGGGCCAAAATAGTGAAGTATCCAATGTGGAACCCTCCCCCACCAACTCATCTTCCCATCTACCAATTTGATGGTACTAGGATTGCTTTAATGACCAGGAGTTTTAAAATTTTAATGAGATTTAATTTATCACTTTTTATTTTACATTTATTATTTTCTTTGCTCTGTTTAAGATATCTTTCCCTAAGTAATCTTTGCCTAGGGAAATTTTTTCCTCTAGGTCATGAAGATATTTCCCTTATTTTCTTTTACAAGTTATAAAAAATTTTAATCCTAGAAATTATTTAAAAATTACAATGAAAGCCATTATTAAAAATTTATATTTAGGCTATATTTCCATCTCAAACTCATTTTTATTGTGATTTTG
Source organism: Galemys pyrenaicus (assembly GCA_019455555.1). Taxonomy (NCBI): domain Eukaryota; kingdom Metazoa; phylum Chordata; class Mammalia; order Eulipotyphla; family Talpidae; genus Galemys; species Galemys pyrenaicus. The sequence continues at coordinate 23,497,823 of JAGFMF010011830.1, read as the reverse complement.
AGATATTGTGGATGTATACAGTTGTAAGAATAACACAGAGAAATCCTTTGCACACTTAACCCAGTTTTCCAAATGTAACATTTTATAGTAGAATATCACAACCAGGATATTGACATTGATTCAATCTACCCATTGTAGTCATATTTCCCCAGTACTCCTGTGTGTGTTAGCTTCTATAAAACTGTATCTATTGGGCCTCCCTGGTGGCCCAGTGGGTTGAGCATCCCACTGTGAAGCATCCCCTGCACAGTAGCATGAGTTCAATCCCCGGCCAGGGAGGGTACCCACATGGCACAGCAGACCTCTCCTGCCTCACCCGCTGCTCCCTTCAGCAGTGTGTTTCAGTAGATCTGCCTGTTCTATTCCCCACTCTGTCTCTGGTGGATCCTCTCACCTCCTGTGGCCTGTACCCCAGCTCTTGTATGCATAAATAAATAAATCTTTAAAAAAACAAAAGAATACTGTGTCTATCACCTGTGCAGATTCATGTGTCTACTACCAAAGTCAATATCGTGAACCCAAGGATCCTTTTGTAACTGTACCTACCTTCCTGCTGCATATCTACTCTCCCTTCCAGCCTCCCACCCCATACCTAACCTCTGGCAACTACTATTCTTGTCATCCACTTATAAAATTTTGTCACTTAAAAAGTGATATTGTTAGGGGGAAAGGTAGTCCTGAATGAATTACATAGATGGATTTATGGACTCCAACCCCACTCCAGACCACCAGTGTTCCAGAACCACAATCCAATAATATGATTATCAAAGAGTGGATCACTAGGACTTGAGGATGGAGTTAAGCAGCTAGGCTGGCTATAAAACCAGAGAGGTGAGCCTTGGGCTCTCTCTTCCTTTGGAGCCATCTCTCTTGACTCGGAGTTAGCTCTCAATACGCCATTGCTCAGAAGATCTGGTAGGATATTTGCAGATTTTTATCCCTCTCTTTCCCTTGGTGTTATTTCTACTTTATTCCCCTCCTTTTGAAAAATAAAAACCCTTTAATAACTTGTCACATGTACCTGAAGTTGGGACTTATTATAAAAGCATTCTGAGCGCATGGGTGAGGACCCTGTATTGTTACAGGGTTGCCCTGTAACAATATGTAAACCATATATAAACTTCTGGTATTTACTTTTTCCTGGATATTCATCTCAATTGTATCATATTTTACTTTTTTATTGTCACATATTCTATGATGTGGATTACCATAAATTAATCTTTATATGGAATGTGAGATTGTGACCAAGGGTTTTTTTTCCATATGGATTTCTGATTGTGAGAACAGAGAAGATGTTGTTGAGAAGATGTTCCTTTACTCCAGTAGGTTGCTTTGTCACCTTCATAAATGTGAAGTGGTTATGAGTTTTTCTCAGGACCCCTAGTCTGCTCTGTTTCAGTATGCCTAGTCTATTCCACACATCTATTTGTGTATCCATATGCCAGTATTTCACTATACAATTTTGTAAGTTTGAATTGAATGTTGTGTGCTCTCAAAATTCCTGTGTTCAAATCCAGATTCCAATGTGATGGTATCAGAAGATGAGGGGCCTGAGGGCAGAGCCCTGAAGAATGGGATTAGTACTCTTTTAAGAAGAGACCAGAGAAGGAACTAGCTACATGAGGATATAAAGAAAAGTCAGCAGATCATCTGTCACTGTGAAGAGGGCCCTCACCAGATCCCAACCAAGCTGGCATCCTGACCTTGGTTGGACTTCTAGCTTCCAAAACTATGAGAATAAATGTCTGATATTTAAGTTACCTGATCTGTTAGTTTTTTTGTGGCAGCCCCAACTGACTAGGTTAAAAATTTGTAGTGAGAAGAGAGGTGTTGCTGTAATCAACACCCAATACTGTGGAAACAGCTTTGACACTGGGTGTTGAGAAGGCCAGAAAACTTTTGAAGTGTATGATAGAGGAAGCCAAAATGTTTGTGAAGAGATTTTTAAGGTGGCTCTGGTAAGGACTCAGAAGTAAAAGAGCTCTAGAGAAAGTTTCCTAGAGGCTCTTCTTAGAGGAGATATAAATAATTATGTAGAGAAAGTTGGCGGAAATGTGGGCAGTAAAGGCCATTCTATGAGGTCTCATACACAAATGAGGAACATGTTATTGGACAATGGAGAAAAGGTAATTTTTATATAAAAGTAACATATTACTTTGTGATCAATTATATAACTTGTATACATTCCAAGTTCTTAATTTATTGATTGACTATCGCATAAACTCCATGAAATCAGGAACTTTGATGGATCCCATTCACTGTGGTGTCTCCAGTGCCTATAAAAACACCAGGTACCTAGTAGGCATTTAGAATATATTTGATAAATGAAAGTTTGAATAAATAATAAAAGAATGGGGAAAAAAATAAAATGACAAAGACCTTGGTTGAATTGTTCATGGTCTTGTGTTTTGTGGAAGATAGAACTCATGAGTGATGAAATTGGATATTTAGCTGAGGATATCTCTAGGCACAATGTTAAAAGTGGTTTGGAGCCTCTTGACTACTTATAGTAGTCAACAGTAAATAATGCAAGAAGAGAGAAATGATTTGAAAATGGTATTATTAAGCAAACCAAAACTAAAATCTAAAGATTTGGAAAATTCTCAGTCTATCTATATTGTAAAAATAAAAAAATGAGAAAGGTGTGGCCAAGTGAGTTTCTAGTAAGATTAGTATATATGTAAACCACAGATATAGTCACTACAGTAGGACAAAGAATTGAGGGGAAGGAGACAAGGAGTCAAGGAAGGCTGACTTCTTGAATTTTATAGGACCTAACTATAAAGCTAGCTGCCCAGAAGATGATTCAGAGATCATCAGGGCGGTTGCCTTAGTTTCAAATTGGGGGACCATCATTTCACTTTCAATAGGTCTGAGATCCTCCACACAAAGATAGTGGTTGAGATGCTCAGCCCAACCCCGAAGACGCAACCCATGTCCCTCAGAACTGCAGGAGCAGGGCCTCTGCCCCAGTGGTCCTGGGAGGCAATGCATTGAACCAAAGAGATTATTCTTAAACCTTAGGCTCTCCTGGAGATTGCCTTGCTCAGTTTTGGGCTTGCATGGAACCCATCACCACCCCATTCTTCCTTACGCCCTATTTCTCCCTTTTGGAATGGGAATTCCTATCCTATTCCTGTCTCATGATTGTGTTTTGGAAATAAACAATTTGCTTAGTTTCCTGGGTTTTCAAATGTAGAGGAATTCTACTTCAGGTTGAGTCTCCTGCATGTCAGATTTACATATTTAGATGAGACTTTGGATTGTAGACTTTATAATTGATGTTGGAACAAATTAAGAATTTGGGGGCTATTGGGATGGAATGAATGTATTTGCATGTGAGAAGGACATGAATTTGGGTGGACAGGGTGGAATGTTATGGACTGAGTGGGTCTTTCCCAAAGTTATAAGTAAAAACCCCAATCCTAATGTGATGGTATTTGTTAGTGTAAACTTGGAAGATAATAAGGTCACGTGGGTGAAGCACACATTAATGAGATTTGTGCTTTATAAGACATTAGCATTCGCTTTATGTTATGTTTAGAAACCAGAAGTCAGCCAACTGCAATCTCATGGCAAATCCCTCCTGTTTACAGTATTTCTTCAGGTATCACATATTTCTGCACATTTTCAACCTGGAAAACAGCCTTCACCAGGTTCTGTCCATGCTGGCACCATGACATCTGAATTCCAGCATCCAGAACTTTGGGAAATAAATGTCTATTTTGATTCATCTGATTTATTGTGTTTTGTTACAGCATCTTGAATTGACTAAGACATATATATTAAGGGCCTCCCTGGTGGCCCAGTGGGTTGAGCGCCCCACTGTGAGGCATCCACAGCACAGCAACTCGAGTTTGGTCCCGGGCCAGGGAGGAGTCCCACATGGCGCAGCAGGCCTCTCCTGCTGCTCCCTCAGCAGTGTGTTTCAGTCCATCTGCCTGTTCTGCTCCCCACTCTGTCTCTGGTGAATCCTCTCAGCTCCCGTGACTCTGGCCTATACCCCAAATCTTAAAAAAAAAAAAAAAAAAAAGGCATATATCTTAAAACCAGATAATCTAAGTTCTCTGACTTTTTTTGTTGTTTTAAGAACAGTTTTTTTTTTTGGCTACTCTAAGTCTTGATTTTCAGATAAATTTTGGAATAAACTTGTTAGTTTATCTCAAAAAAAAATCCTATTGGAAATTTTGATTAGGATTATATTGAATCTAAAGACTAATTTGGGGAAAATTGACATCTTAATTTTGTCTTCCAACCTATGAATCTGACATATATTTCATTTATTTACGCTAGCCTCAGCAATGTTTTTTAATTGCTGTGTCATTTGTGTATTGTTAACATAATTAATGAAATTTATCTTTAATTTTTTTCCATTTATTTGTTGCCAGCACATAAAAACACACCGATTTTTATACATTTACTTTATATTCGAAGACCTCCTAAACGCACTTATTAGTTCTAGTGGTTTTTGGCTGATTGTCAGCCTGACTTTGAAAATACAAGGTAGTGAGTCACAAATGGAAACAGCCTGTCTCTCTGAATTTACCAACCAGCATTGTACTGTGTTGAATTTTACTCACATTGAAAAAATCATTGCTGCTCCCAACAAATTGCTGATGTGCACTGAGTCCCAGCTACTTCTGAGTGACCCTTATTATGGAGCCTCATGAGGTCCCAGCACACATCCTGTGCCGCTCACCACTCAGGCTTAGGAGAGCTTAGAGGAGATGGCTGAGAGACACTCAGCATATTGTAGAATAGTCTGATGGCAAATTCCTCCTGTTAGCAGCATTTCTTTTTAGGTATCACATATTTTTGCACATTTTTCAAGCAGAGGCATTAACAGCCTTTATTCCCAACTATCTTTTCAGGAATATTTATACAGTGAACAGCCTTGAAAGATAGAGGTAGTTTCCCATCTAAAACAAAGGGCAGGTTTATTTACCACCTTGAACAATAGAGATCATGTTTCCCTCTATAGGAAGCATACTTACTGTCCAGTATAAAGGTCCTGGTTTTCTGAAGTTCAGTATTCTTCTTGTGTAATGCAACCCATTGCATGGGCACGTGTATCTGGCCCTCTTTGCTACATCCCATAGAAATTCAGGTTCAGGAAACCTATGTAAAGAAAAAAATAACAATACATTAGCTATTACTATTGCCATGAATAATAGCTTACCCTTCATCTCTGATCCAGGAGTTTCACATCTGCCATGGAAGGATTGCTTGTTAGCTTACAAGTAGAATAAAACATCAGACCTCCACAGTTGCTGATACCGTCCCAGTGGTAATGAGCTTTGCCTGTTAATTATTTAGGTGATTCTTTGGGTGATTAGAGAACAGGACCTATTTCTCTTCTAACTGCTCTTTAGAACAGAAATGCTTGCCCATCTATTTGGTCCAAAAAAAGAAGTTCTCGAGGCTAGCTAGGGTCTCTATCAGTCATGAAGAGATTATTGGCAAAGACTACTCCCCCAGTGTGTTTTTTTGTTGTTGTTGTTTGTTTTTTGGTTTTTTTTTTTTTTGAGGAGAAAGAATATAGTTTAATTTGTTGTCAAAGTGAGAAGGGCATCAGACTTGTGTCTGAAAGCCCACTGTCCTGCTCCTTGGCAGAGGGCAGGGGTGTTTATCCAGAGTTACAGGGGAGTAAAAGGGGCAGTGGGCAGGGGACACCACATCTGTCCTTGCGACATAAGCCTCTGGAGGTTTCCATTCTCACCTAGTGGTCAGAGATTCAGATGTTTGTTATTTTCCCCACAATGTGATGTTCTTTTCCCTACAAAGATGGCCCCCATGGGCCTTCCTCTTTGGAGAACATTTCATTAGGTCCCTAGAGGAGAAGATAATGAAGTGCCCACAGTTCAGGCCAGTGCTTCCAGGTAAGATGAGTTTCTCACTGAACATGTGAGTCCTTTTCAGTCAGTTGGTGTCTCAGGAAGACAAGCCCTGTGGGCTTTTAAATCTAAATGTTTTGGGAACTGGTCTCTCCAGTGTTTAAAGTTGAGGTAACAGAATTTGAACCTCCACTCCTCAGGGAGAAACTGTTTTGAGTTCCCTCCTGATTGTGAGTCACAAGAGTGGGTTTATGGTAAGATGCTCTCTTAGCCCCTTCTACCTGAGTAATTCCATAATCCTGTATGTCATGACGAAGACAAAGAATGTGGTGATATTGAGATGTCAGGGTGAAGTTGACCTTGTAAAGCAAAATGAGAGCTCTAGAATCATCGGTCTTAGAATCTCAAGTCCCACTAAGGAAATTATGATTTATGACTCCAAAATATCCACACATGTTGATTGGATGAACCAAACTGAACCAGCAACAAAGTTTGAATTCCAAGCACTGGAATTAACTTTACTCAACTCTTGACATAGTTACCATTTCTATTGGTCTTACTTCCTTCTTGTAGAGTCAGTATTCCATCTAATTTCATTTTCCTTTCATTTTGAAGTTATGTTTTTTGTTGATCACTTGCTGAGGACACCTTGCACCTTGTCTGTTTTCTCAGCTTCATTTCTTCAACTCAGGGACACAGCTGTTAGTTGACTGGGATTGTACAGTCTTTCTCTTCCGTTCACATTGTGACAACCTGGATTGCTTCAATAGTGTCCTAAATGGTTCTCCCCTTGATATCTCCAGTCCATTAGCAAGACAACAGCCAAGAGAATCCCAAAGCAAATCACAGTAGCTTCCTGGAGGATTGCTCCAGAATCTGAATGGTTAATGTTAAATGACCCTCTGCATTCTCCTAACTTTGCCAATATTTATCTCAAAGATTTGCAGACATTTTGAAACACTACATACTATATCCATATTTGCTTTAATGTAAAAGCTATGTTTTAAAAATCTAACCATCAGGGATTTAAATTTTTGTTAACTCTCTTATTTGTCAACAGGGGTGATACTATTGAAGCTCAGAGATCAGGCTAAACTGAAATGAGCAAATGTTGCATTTGCTGGTTCAAAATCCAGGCAATTTTTCTTTATCTGACTCGGCAATAGCTCCAAAACTAAGACTCTTGAGAACATGTGGCCACCAATCATGGTCATTTTCTCACAGGTTTGCAAGCTGTGGCCAGGTAATTATGGAGAAGAAATGCTCAGGATGCTGGTGTCAGGCTCTGAACCGCAGAATGTCACTGAGGGTGTCTCCTGTCAAGAGGTCAGACCACACTGTTCATGTGACAGAGAAAGACTCGAGCTCAGCTTCTTATCAGCTCCAGAAAATGTTCAGCAAAGGCCTTTTTTCAATAAAGACGGCTGTCTGGTGCTTTAAAAATTCTTTTTTACCCTCAATGCTATAGTTTTTATCAAATCTAAGTTATTTTTTGAGTCTCAAAGAACTCATAGTCCTCTTTACCCAATTCTAAGTTTGAGAAGTAATAAATAGTCCCATTATTTTAGTCCAAAGAGACAATAAATGTGTTCTCTGAAGAATCCCTCTTCACCAAACCAAGCACAGGACTAGCTGGGTGCTCAAGAGACATCAGTCATACTTTATTCTTTAGCACTCACCCCCACCCCATACCTTTTCACTTAATCATGTCTATAGAACCCACATCAGCTCATTCTCAGGGAACCCCAAAGTACAAGATTTCAAAAATATACAGTAGATATCAACTCTGGGATTTCATGTAACAACTTGAGAAGAATTAAGAGAAAGGCAGGAGGCTCTTGATTTGGTTTGCATCAGCCTGTAACAAAACCATTGAGAAGTATGAAATTTCAAAGCTTCTTCCAACTGATTGAGTGAAATCATCACTCTGGGAAAATATGCCAAAGAACAGGCTATGACTTGGATCCCAAAGACTCACACATGCACCATACCTAGACTTTGATACAAGTGAGGACGGGAATATGTCTGCCCTGGTCAGGACATATAGCTTTCAGAGCAGCATTAACACCTTAGAGGAGGCCTACAGGCACTTTGCTCCCCAACTCTGCACCCACCCACCCCCACTTTGGTCATTTAGTTGCCATTAAAAATGAACCAGTTTATTACTGCTCCAGACATAATGGCCAAGCTTAAAATACATGTTCATCTTAATGACAGGGCTTGGGTCCTGCTTCCTTCCCAATGTTATTTCCAAACATGGAGGTAGAAGTTGCATTATGACAGAAAAGACTTGTTCCTGAGAAGAGAGAGAGGGAGAAATGAAACTCCAGTCACGGTAGGACGAGAATAAATAAGGGACATAAAGAACAAACATACTGGAATTCTGCCCTGAAGCATGTAGAAAATATGTGCAAATGCATTATAGCCAACTCAATTTATAGGTCCATCTGCTCCCCAGGCCTTAGCCACTTCTCGATTGAGAGCCCAGCTGTCACTACCAAAACCTCATCTTCTAATACCACCAGCTGTCGCAGCCTTGGTTGGAGTGAGAGCCAAGCCCTGCTGGGTCTCCGCTGCACTTGGGGCACCAGGAGCCACAGCTGCTCTGGCAGGCAGCCCCGTGAACCGCTGGCCTCTCCCACCCACCATCTCTGAAAGCAGATACAGCCCACAGCTCAAGATCTGCCTTCCCCTGCTGCTGCCTGGTGAAGTGAGATAGTACAATATGGAGTGTGGTGCATCTTAGTGGGGGATCTCCGATTCAAGGGAGATAGCAGACAGGAAAGATGTGGACTCTTCTTCCCACCCTCCCCGAATGAAATTCACCAAGCTCAGTGGTTCCAGCTGCTGTGTGACAGACCACGAGGACATATTTCCCTACAAATCTGTGGTGAGCGTGGTTAACTCAACACCTTTTGTTTCCCCCACCTTCCCTGCCTCATTTCCCTTTTCTTCTCACTTTTAGTGGCGTAAGATTATGTGCTCCTCCAATAATATGCTCTGGCTTCCCTAGATAGGCTAAGACTATCTCCTTTCTCACATCTCCATAACTAAACATTCTATGGATCTGATATGTATCTGTTTGCAATTTTTTCCCTCCAATTATGTTTATTGAGGTTGGTTTGCATTGTTATAGGTGTTTTGGGGGGTTATAGGTTCAAACCGCAACAAATGTATGTTTTCATACCATCCCTACCACCAGTGCCCCAAGAATCATCCACCATGTTCTAATAGGTCCCCACCATCCCCTGTTCTGTTCTGGCCCTGCTGTCTTCCTCTCTGGTTGCCTCAGTTTTGCAGTCAGATGTCAGGGTTTATTATTGGTTTGATCTTGTTTGACCCTTTTGTTTGTTTCTCTGTAGGCCACATATAAGTGAAGCCATCTGTCTTTCTATTGCTGACTTTTCCCGCTCAGCATCCCCTCTATGTCCATGGCAGGAGTTCATATATTTTTTATAACCGAGTAAGTATTCCATTGCATAGATACCACATATATACCACATATTCTGATCCACTGCTCTGTCCTTGGGCACTTATGCTGTTTCCATAATTTGGCTTATAAATAGGACTTCAGTGAACATAGGAGTGTATAAATCCCCTCAAGTTAGTGTTTTTGTGTTCTTTAAGTAGATACCTAGAAGTGGAACTGCTGAGTTATATAGTAGTCCATTTTTAATATTTTGAGGAACTTCCATGTTATTTTCCAGAGGGATTGGACCAATATACATTCCCACCAAGAGTGTACTAGGGTTTCTTTTCCCCCCACATCTTTGCCAACAACATTTGTTGTTTCTGGTCTTTTTGATATGGGCATAAGGTGGAATCTCATTGTGGTTTTAATTTGCATCCCCCCCCCCCATAGTAAGTGATGATGAACACTTTTTCACATGCCAGTTGGTCATCATTATGTCTTCTCTGGAGAAGTGTCTATTTAACTATTCCACCCACTTTTTAATTGGGCTAATTGTTTTCTTTTTGTTGCGTTAAATGAATTCTTTGGAATATTTTGGATATCAGCCTTTTATCAGATGTATTATATACAAATATTTTCTCCCATTCTTTTTGTTTTTCTGATAGGGTATCTTTCTGTTTTATTTTGCGGTGCACAAGTTTTTAGTTTGATGTAATCCCATTTGTTTGTATTTGCTTTTATTTCTCTTGTCATTGGAGATGAATTCCTTAAGAAATCTCTGAAACCAATGTTGTGTTTTGCCTATTTTTTCTTCCAAGTATATAGTTTTGGGTCTTATATCGTCAAACCATTTTTTAAAAAAGATTTATTTATTCATGCATACTGGAGCTGGGGTATAGACCAGAGGTGTGGGAGGTGAGAGGTTTCACCAGAGACAGAGCTGGGAGCAGAACACACAGATCGACTGAGATACATTGCTGAGGGGAGCAGGGGGCGAGGCAGGAGAGGTCTGCTGCGCCATGTGGGTCCCCTCCCTCGAAAACAGCTTGGCTCTTCCTCAAAATGTTGAACATAGTTGGTATATGACCACACATTTATTATATATATATATATACGTACCCAAGAAAATGAAAACATGTTCGTCAAAACATACACATTACAAACGTGACATAAAGCAGCTTTATTCATAACAGCCTAAAAATACAAGCAACCTAAAATTGCTAGTTGCTGCTATTGATAAACAAAATGTAATCTACACATGCAATGGAATAGTATTCTGTCAGGAAAAGGAATGCAGCGCTGCTACCCAGTACAAAATGAATAAACCTTGAAAATGTTCTGTTCTGATCATTGTAAGAAGTTGGTCACAAAAGACTACATGTTGTACGATTCCATTTTTATATAATGTTCTGAACAGGCAAATCCGGAGAGACAGAAACGCCACTGGTTTCTAGGGACTAGAGGGAGGTGGGGTGTGAAAAGAGGACGTTAACAAACAGTTTTGTTTTGTTAGAGGGGGGTTATGAACTGGAATTAGATAATAGTTGCACAGTTTTGTGACTATACTGAAAACCACTGAATTGTACACTTTGAAAGGCAACTTTTCATGGTATATGAATTACATCTCAAAATTTCAAATAAGGGAGAAATGGAGCTAGTAAAACTGAAACAATGTGGAGGGTGTCTCCTTTCCCCGTCGCATCCGATCTCTAAAGAACTTTGGGCCCTGGAATGGTGCACCAGAAGGCCAGGGGATGCGCCGCTGCGGGCAGAATCTGGGGAGAAACGCTGCACCCGGATTCAAAGGTGGCGATCTGGGGCCGCGTGGGACTTGGGATGCATTCATAAGCTCAGAAGTTGCCCGGTCCGGGCAGAAATGTAAAGGTTGGGGCGCGGAGGCTCCCAAATAGGCCGGGCGAATTCCCGGTCCGCGTCCACCTTAAAACCAGCTACTAAGCGTCACGGGTCAGACCCTGGCAGGAGCGCGGGGCAGCCGGGGAAGAATCAGCACTAGCTCGGCGGCAGGGCCGGGCCCGTGCTCCCGCCAGGTCCGCACTGCTCGGCGCGGGTGGCCAGGACTTCGAGGACCAGCCGTCTTAGGGGCGGGTGCATGCGGTGGCGACGGGGTCGCGGGGGCGGAACCGGGCTCCCCCCGCGTCCGCGGCGAGCTCTATTTTTAGCAGGCGCTGTTGCAATATAAGGAATGCGCGACGCGCCCGGCGCTCCCGACGCGCGCGGGCAGCGCGGTCGCTTTAAGGAGGCGCCGGGGCGGGGACCGGCCGGAGCGGCCGGGGGCCCGCGGGTCGGGAGCCGTCAGTCCGACTGCCGCGGGGCCCGGCGGGCGCGGCGCTGCCTCCCGGTCGCCGCGGGCTTGGAAGAGGCGGCCGGAGGGCTGGAGCCGAGCCGGGGCGGGAGCGCGCGGTGAGTGTTCCCCGCAGGCTGGAAGGGGAGGGGGCCTGGCCGCGCCGCCCCCCGCGGGAGCGGGCGCTTTGTTTCCCCGTGGGAGGTGTGGCCGCCCCCGGGGCCCGGCCGCGCCGGCTGCGCTGCGGGGCGAGCCGTGTGTCGCCTCAGGCTCCCACAGAGGCTTCCACGTAACGGTGTGAGGTCCAGAAATTGTTCACCACCCAGACCTCAATGGGGAATGTCTTCCCCCAGCCTCAAGAGCCCGGTTCTTGGCTACCGCCCTTGCGTTCCTTGTCTACCCCGGCGAGGGCGCGCGGGGAGCTGGGCACGGGACTCGGGGGGCGGGGGCTCTCTCTCCCCTTTTAAAATGGCGTTAACGAGTGCTGGGATCCGCAGGGAGAGTTGTCATGTTCTTCTAAATAACAAATAGCCACCAGCTTCTTAAACTACTCTTCGCTGCGCCTGGGGCTTGGGGCTCTGGTCGCCGCGAGGGCCCGGCTCATTCATTGACCGGACTTGGCTGGGCCGCCCTGGGTGTATGGGGGCACAGTGCCAGTTCCCGCTCCGCCCAGGCTGAGTGACAGCCAGGCTTGGTCGGTGCTGGGACCGAGAAGCTCAGGGGTTGTGGGAGCCTGGTAGGGGGCCCCTCGTCCTGTTGGGAGGTCAAGGAGGCCTCCTAGAGGCAGCGATGCTTGGCAGGAGCGTGGACACTGAACACTGCAGCTGCAACTCGAGTTGCTGGCTGCGGACAAAGTGGACTCTGGTGAAGTAGACTGCGACCTGGATAGCAGAGCTCTGGGATTGCCCTTCCTTCTCCACGGGTCCCTGCTGGTATCCAGATCTCAGAACTAGAATGGTTCTTCCTCCTCCGGGACTCACACTCTGTTCCGGACCTGACCAGAGAGGGTGACTAAAAGGCTCAGAATTGTTGCCTCAAAAGCATGCCCTCCTAGGCAGCAGGAGTTACAAGGAGATCTGGCTTAAAATTCTGAAACTCCACTGTATTAACAGCAGGACTGACACAGGTGAGGCACTTGATGTAGATGTGCTTGCTCATCACTTGATAAGACTCCTTCAGAAAGGTTTTATTATTGTCCCCATATGCAGAGGGGAAACTGGCACTAGGACCTTGCCCTAGTGCCCTGTCAAGCAACCAGGTTTAGATCTTGCTTGCAGCTGTTCTGTCTCTCTTGTGAGGTTCTCTCAGCCCTGGGCTGAAAGGCTTTTATTCTGTTGACATTCACTGCTTGGTCAAAGTGTGGGGTGATGAGCTGTTAGTATTAATAACTGACACATGTCAGGGCCCTTGCAGTGAATAAAGTGCTCTCACTGAGATGGTATGAGTTTCTCCTTCTCTTCCCAGGGAAGAAACTTGAGCTGGTAACATTTTGTAAATCTCCTAATTTCCTGTAAATTGCATATCCCTGCTGACTGTGGTGAAAATGTTTATGGCCGTAGTTTTTCCCCTTGGGTCTGTTCTCACTGTCCAGAAGCTAGTTAGCTTCTCTGTCTCATTTCTGTTGGAATTTGTTCTTTCTCTGCCAGGGCAGGAGGCACAGGACTCTGATATCCTGGGATTTTTAAGGCTGCAGTGTCTGCTTTTATGCTGGGAGGGGGTACTGAGTAAGCCTGGTGCTCTAGTGGAAACTGCCCCTCCCCATCCAGCCTCAACGTTTCTTTATATAGAGGGGACATCAGGGCCCTTCTTGAAGTCCTGGTGAGGCCAATGACAGTCTTCAGGGTTGCCAGCTTTGTTTCTGCATAAGGCAGTCTGTATTTTCTGCGACTCATGTTTTCACCTACTTCAGCTGTTTTTTGTGACAGTATGATTTTTGTTACTAGCTCTAACCACAGGCATTTCACATTTTTCAGTTCATCTGAAAGTTCAGCTTATAAAGTGACAAGTCCGTTATCCCTGGGTTGGTTCCTGAACTTGAATGATCACCTGAAACCAGGCAGGACAGCTAATCTCTGATGAACTGAATGAGCTCCCAAGGTGACTGGCCCTAACATCAGCCAGAATCAAAGGTTGACCAGCCTGCTATAGTGAGTGAGTTCTCAGGGCAATGTGACGTCTGGTTTATATTTTGCATCTGGTATAATCACTTCTACCAGTGAAATACTCCCAAAGAGTGTGCCTCTCTGCACACAATTGAAAATATACCTGTTCATGAGCATTGTGTTGTTCCACAAGCCTTACTCATTTGAACTGAATGGGAACAGGTTCTGGTGCAAAGCTGGTAAATTCTCAAGTGCCTAGAGGGTGTGCATTGAGTTCCAGAAGTCCAGTACCTGCCAGGCTGGGGTAAGGCATCCCCACCAACTGTAAGGTGTACTAACCTTGCTGGGTATGGGGAAAAGGAAGGAACTGGACAGGTTCCTTTTGTCCTGGGGCATTTGGCAGATACCTGTTGTTTGGAAGCTGAGCAGAGAATTCAAGTTGTTGGTTTTTTTTAAGATTTATTTATTTATGAATATAAGAACTTGGGTACAGGCCAGAGGTGCGGGGAGTGAGAGGATTCACCAGAGACAGAGTGAGGAACAGAACAGGTAGATCTACTGAAATACACTGCTGAGGGGAGCAGCGGGAGAGGCAGGAGAGGTCTGCTGTGCTATGTGGGTCACCTCCCTGCAGGGGATCAAACTCATGCTGTAGTGGCTGTGGATACTTCATAGTACAGTGCTTAACCCTTTGCACTACCAGGGAGGTCTGAGAATTCAAGTTTTGAGAGGAATTTTGTTGGTGGACTCTGAGGCCTCGTGAATCCTCATAGTCTTGGGTGATGCCCTGTCCCTCCCCCCTCCCCACCCCGCCCCATGTTACTGAATCAGTGGGGATGCTTTTGCATGGACATAAGGAAACCCAATTAACAATGGGTTAGGGTTAAGGTAGCTTAAGATCTCCCAAAGGTACTCTCAGCTCTTGGGCAGTTTCTGAAAACAAGGATTGGATATTAGTGCAAGTTCTTGTGTGAGACAGATAGCTCTGAAGCTTGAGGGCTTGGTATCCAGAGTGGAGGTTCCTATCTGCTTGGGTAATGGTCTCTTTAAAATGGCAGGAGAAGCACATAGAAAAGTTGCTTGGATGTGCAAAATAGGGCATTCATGGATCTCTGAAAACAAATGCTGGAGCCCAGGTTAAAACCGTGCCCCCCTTTCCTGTGGCTCCACCCCACTAGCATGTAATCATGTAGAGGTGGGTGTCAAGAGTGAAAATAGAGTAGGACGGTATTGTCAGTTCCCAGCCTAGGAGCTGAAGTCTGTGCTGTCAGCCCATGTGTTTGTCATGTGGAACTCTGCCCAAGAGATGGGTGCTGGCCCCACACATTCAGACAGTAGAGCCAAGGTCAAAGCCAAAGTAACAGCCACTCCTTGGTGCCTGCCTTACAGTCTTTGGTGTTCAGCTCCCATATTCTGGGAACCATTCCTGATGAATGTGATGAGGCTGGTCATGTCCATTCTGAGGGACTCCACCCCTTGCCTTCCTTGTCCGGGACTCCCACCACTGAGTCCCTGGGGCCTTTTATCCCCTAAGCAGGATTCAAAGCAACTTTCTGCAAACATCCTTCTTACAAGAGTGTCATGAAGTAGCAATGTGTATTTACTTCTTAAAGTCTTTGTCATTGCCCATTAGTATTTTTGGTAGCTCTCTGAAAGTAGTGCCTGTCAGGTGGCTAGGTGGCAGATGACAATGTGGTCATCACTGGTTGTGGAATGACATTCTGGGTCTAGGTCTCAGCAGGGCATGTCCTCATGCAGAGAGTCTGGCATCTGGCTATCTGAATGGGTAAGATTTTGCCATTTATATCTGGGTTGTGTTGCTAATGAAATTTTGGAGAGCACTGATTGGGCTATGCTGAATAGTGGTAGAATGAAGGAGTTAGGAGGTAATGGAGAGTGAGGAACCCCCAGGTCTGGTTCTGGTCCAGGTCCTTTGTGACTATCTAGAGGGCCTTGGGTGGGTCCCATACTACAGGAGCCCAGGATCCATCTGTGACTTCTCTGCCCAGCCCTCTGGGTTGTCATGGGGATTAGATGAAATACACAGATGATCAGAAAGGGACATAAGAATGCAGAACATTGTTAGTATTCAAGCAAGTTCAAATAACAGAATCAGACCCAGAAGAACCCCCAGAACATACTTTATTTAGATCCAGCCTCTGTAGAACACAATTCTTGTGGTGGTGAGGGAGCTGACTTTATGTGGGACAAATACAGCATCTTTCATTTGAATGGTTATGTATATGTGTTATATATGTGTGTGTGTGTGTGATGGTTTATATGCATTATTAAAAATACTGGCATCACAAGCCTGTTTTTATGGTAATTTGCTCAGACTAAGGCTCAAGAAATATTTTAAATTAAAAATATGGTGATTTTAAGGTGATGATCAAGGCAGTAATAGTCCAAATGTAGATAACTGGGAGTGACCCTTTGAGTAAAGGCTGGGAAGCTTTCTGCAGGGCACTCCCGCCTGTGCAGTTTGAGAGGAATGGTGTGTGTTTGGCTTTAGCTGGACCCTTCTAGGAGAGGGAGCTTCTGCCCCTCAGGTTAGTCCACTCTGTTTGGGGATTTGCTCATCCTTGCAAAGTTCTTTCCTTTCACCCCTTAACTTGCTCCCCTGGATCTATCCCTCATGAGCCTTTGACAGTCCTGCTTTTTTCTAGTACTGTTTTTTCCAGCATATTCTCAAGTGGCACAGCCTCTCTGTATGTCAGCCCTTTTTGTTCCCTGCTACCTCTCTCCCTTCCTCCCTAAGACTTGAGGGCTGGCCCTGTGCTGCATACTCTGTATTTGCCATTGCTAAGCCTACGACACTTTTGCTGGTAACGTTTTGCAGATGTGAAAACTGAGGCTCAGGGAGGTTGAGTCATAGCCTAGAGAAGCCGAGCAGGGAGGAAATCTCCCTAGGTCTGCTGGTCCTGAAGCACATGATCTTTCTGTTTCATTGCACTGCTCTCACAACTGGATGACCAAAAATGACATATTCCCTTTCCTGGTCCTCATGGGACACGTCCATGTGTTCTGACCACACGTAATTAGTGCTGCAGCAGAGCAGAGGCCTCATGAGGAGAGGAGAAGGGACGGAGTGGCCTTTGCACAGGGTCATTTTTAAAGCAGTAGAAATGACCGATTGGGAAAGGAAGGGCAGAAAGAGTCTAGATGGCAGAGGTTTTCCCTGCCTCCCCAATCTCATTAATTTCATAGTCCAATGCAAATCCCTAAGTCACTTGTGCATCTGACACATTTTTAATTTTGAAAAATAAAAAAAATAGAGAAAAAAGTAATAAATAACTGTGTCTATTACCCAGGAAGGACTGCTGCAGTCACCTGTGGCTCCTCCTTTCCACAGTGGGGCAGGGCGCAGGGCTCATCCCCGGCCCTGATGCTTGTGTGGGCCTGTGGTCAGCCCTGCTCCTGAGTCTCACTGAATTATCTTTGGACATGAAGGTCCACAAGAAAGTGCCACTCGGGTCTCCACTGAGGTTGGTGGTGGTTCCTTTTGCTGCCCATGACCGTACTGGGGAGTGGGATTGTTACAGGGTAGGGAGAGGAGTATTTAGAACTTTTAAGTTTGCCCTCTCTGAATGGGTTTTGCTATTTGTTGCATTAAGATAAATATACAAAATTTTTAATGGAAAGGAATTTTAATACAACTAGGGTACAATAAAAAAAGAATAAAGATTATAGTTACTAAGTGAAGCATTTAAAGTTACTTATTTTTTTGAGGGTAAAAGTTTAGCTAAGTAGGATTGGTTTAAAGTAAGGCTTAAAGGGGCCTCCCTGGTGGCGCAGTGGGTTAAGCAACACACTATGAAGCAAACCGCAGCCACTGCAGCACGAGTTCGATCCCTGCTGCCGGCCAGGGAGGGGACCCACATGGTGCAGCAGAGGCCAGGGAGGGGACCCACATGGTGCAGCAGACCTCTCCTGCTGTGCCCGCTGCTCCCCTCGGCAGTGTACTTCCGTTAATCTGCCTGTTCTGCTCCCTGCTCTGTCTCTGGTGAATCCTCTCACCCCCCACACCTCTGGCCTGTACCCCAGTGCTTGTACGCATAAATAAATAAATCTTTAAAAAAAAAAATAAAGTAAGGCTTAAAAACTTGGCACACATTTAAAGGACTTTTTAGTAGAGACTTATAGAAAAGGGTTAGAAAGAGTTAGACAAATTTGGGAGGAAAAGAGCAAAATTAAAATTAAGATGAAAGTTGTTATTGCTAACCTCCCCACGGGTTTTTTACTTACATTTGTTTTAACTAGTTTAAGATTAAAAAGCAAGCACAGTTTTTTTATATGTTCCTCTGCTCCATGTGCTTTATCCAGGTCTCCTTGCTGTTTTTTATTTTCCCTTCTCTTCTCTCTTCTTTGTAGAAATTTTTTTATTTTTAGCTCCACCCACTTAGGGCGGAACTAGGATTTTGGGAACTTCCCCTTTTCCTGGGACCACCCTGTTACAGGATAAGTATGCATTTTCAGATTTAACCTTTTTCAAGAAAGTTCCTCCAGGAGTCAAGGACAGACTGGGGACACCTGGTGGGGAGGGGAGGAGGAGGGTTGAGGGAGGATGGGAACACGAGGGACTGAGGTGATGGTGCACTGGTGA